>JANLJB010002962.1:0-12154 GCA_026212285.1 Bursera cuneata
TATTTAAATTTATAAATATTATTTAGTAAATGAAATATATTTAGTAATTAAAATATATTTCATTTATTAAATAATTATAAATTAAGCAAATAAATTTTAATAAGTAATTTAATAAAAATTATTTAAATAATTTTAATAAATAAAATTATTTTGTAATTATTTAGTAAATTTTTAAAATTTATAAAAGTTATATAGTGTATGAAATATATCTTTATTATTTTTTATGAATTTTTAAATATTTTATATTATTTTAACAAAAAATAATATCGAGAATGTCTATAATGATAATTAGTTTCAAATGATTAAAAATAGAGTCTTTATATTATTTTATAATCAAGAGATAAATTTGTTATTTTGGATATATCAGAGGGGTGTTTATGATATTTTTCTTGAGTTTTATTATAATACTGTTAACGGTGTTATACTATTAAGGGGGGATCAGTGTTAATTTAAAATTTAGTAGAGTGATTAGTTAGTTTAATATTAAGTGGGATGTTAGGCTTTACTAACAAATTTAATAGGGAGTTGAGAGTAAGTACCCCTCTTTTAAATAAAATTCATATTAAAATAAAACAAAAAATTGTCCGCACTGCTGTTGAGCAATGCTAAACTGGCCAACCGCAAAGGCCTACGATAAACCGATGAAAGCCGACTCAATACGGACAACAGAAATTCCTGATAATCAACAAGATAAGACCGCCACCAAATATGGATCACAGGCTGCAGAGAAAATCTTGTAGCTTTCACACTAATGAACCAGAGCTTGCTCTTTACGAATAAATAACTGATCCAAGTCTTTATTTTCCTTGCTGGTTACCAAACCGTGGGACAAGTTCCAACAATGCGAGGCAGAGTCAGCAGTCTACCATGGATGTTGTGGACGGGAACAGTTAGCAAACTGCATCTCAAAAGGTTGTGCAACTTAAACTTTGGGATAACCGATAAAGACGCGTGTACTGATTCTGATGGGGATTGTCTTTAGCCAAAACGGATAAGGGAAGGCTGGCTTTCTGCTTCTTCTCATTGGGAACTTCGTATTCATTATTCTATGGACAACATTCCCGAATGCCTCCAAAGAGAACCCTCCACATATTGTTCCATGAATACCTGTTTTCTTGACCGTACGTACCGTGTTTTCTAACGACTTTGAGGATATGCGTGTTGCTGCAGCTACTATATCTCCCCCTTAAGATATGGGAAGCACGGTAATAAACCTAGTTTGAGAAGGTTTTTTCTTACGGCTTAGCAAAATTTTAATTTTTCTTTCAAATGTTCTAACCAAATTTCATATCAAGGGTTTATCATTTCAATTGAGTTATAAAGACACTATTAAACATCTGAGTATCAAATTTGTGGAGCTATGAACTAATCTTCAACTCGACATTTGTTAACAACCAGTTACTCATTTTATTACTCGACAAATTTATATCTTTATTAAAAATCTACTAATCAACTCAACATCTTCATTTTAATACCATCTAACAATCTAACAAAAAAAGTATTATTCTCTAATAAAATTAAACTTACTTTGCACTAAAAAATAAAAAATAAACAGAGTTTTGTTATATCTCAAAACAGCTTCCTTGACTTAGCTATTAGAGAGTTTAACACAAAGTAAAATTGGCTTTTTACGGTAAGAATCCATGAAGTTAGAACCGTCTTCTTATTAGATTTTATAATTTTTTAAGAAGATAGGCCTCTCTTTATCTCCCTCACTTTTCAACCACTACGAGAGTCCAGAGATGAAAAAACTTTGCCGTGGGACAATTAACTCACAGGTGCCACAGCATTTATGACTCTTCAAGGCTCATCCATCTTACTATAAGGAAAGTACAGAAGCTAAATATAATAACATTCATAAATAATGCTTTAGAATTTGTGAGTAAATATCCCTCTATCCCATTCCAGCTCTGAGCAGTACTGAATGGGGCAGGCTTGGGGAATTCTTCATTCAAAATTAAAACTAATGTGAGATACACAAATGACTTGATGCATGTAAAACTAACTATTCATATCCAAAAGGAAAACTGAAAGAAGGGTGCCACTTATTAGTCTACTCTACAAAAGGGGGTGATTGGTGGATACAGCAAAATGTACAGAAAGTTTAACTCTTCTGTCATACCAGAGGAATTTTAATTACATGGTTGACAAACTATGTTACAATCACTATATCCAACCAAATTCCCCAACACACCAACTGACAAAAGCAGGAATCACCTGCGAAAAAAAGGGGTTAACCACTGGAGACGTCATCAGGAAAATTATTGTTACCTTTAAACCCTGCAGTTTGCAGGCAATGGCAAAAAACCATCAAAGAAATCACCAAAGTAGCCGCGGGGCTCATGTACCAGCCTCGAGATGATGTCTCTAAGTGTGATCACCCCTTCCAGATTCCCATCATCATCCACAACATAAACTCGATGGATTTTGTTGGAATCAAGCATCAGAATCACATCCTTGACTGTGTGGTCTCTTTTGCATGTAACCATGCCATTTACTAATGGCGAGACCTCATGATTCTTATCCAAATAGTTTCTAACTGCTGTTAGGAAGTTCTTTGCTGTGATAGATCTGTATGTTCACATAATTTTGTATTACTAATTTCAGCAATTAAATGATGAACTTCTCAGTTGTTAACTAAAATTATGCACAAAAATGGAAAATCGTTCAGCACAGACCTGTATTCATGGTAGATTGCTGGTGCAGTTAAAAGGAACTGAGCATCTCTTAGGCTTATATTTCCAATTGCCTTATTGCCACCTTTTTCAACAACAGGTAAGCCTCCAACTCTCTTTCTCCTCATCACCTTAAATGCCTGCAGCACAGGTTCATCCTCATACACCTAAAAAAAACAAAGCAAATCTTTTAGAGACCATTAGCAAGTTAATGCTGATAATAAGGATTCCATTTTACTTGGTTAATGGAGCTTAGCAACGCACCTTGACAATTTGATTAGGAGACATCAGGGGAAGACCAATTTCAGAGAGTTTCTTGGTTCCCCAACTTTCAAACCATTGAAGGCCAGCGCATTCAGCCAACATGTGAATAACAGAAGACTGGGTAATGATGTTATCAATATTTCCTTCACCCAAGTCAACCACAGGAATGCTCTTCATCTTATACTTTGAAAGTAACAAGAGCATCGTCAAGAAGGAGTTGGAGCTTTGCAAAGCAAGGAATGGGGCCCAGCGGAATGACCCTGAGATATCCCCAACCTGTATGCAGCAAAGTTAATATTCACCACAGATTTTTGGAGGAAAGGTAAAATTGAGAGAGATACAAGGATGGAACAAAAGTTTTTAAATGCTATTGAAGTTAGAACTACAACCTTTGTGCTCTTATAGAAGTCAGAAGTAGTCAAAACCTCAAAAAAGTTTCCAGAGGTCACTGCAGCAGAGTCAGGGCCTAGATCCTCAATTTCAATATTCTTGGTCCCATTAGCTGCAACAGAAAAAGCAGAAGGAGAAGCTGGACTCCTTGGTGAAGGAGGTTCTGTCTGTCGAAAACAGAAAAGTTTTGTTTTCAGTTCCATCATCAAGTCATAAAAATATTGAGTCAAAAAATCACTCCCTTTGAATATCAAAATTTGCGTATATTTAAGAAAAAATGGGCCACTTGGCAATGCGAGTTAATTAAAAGATAAAGTTCTTCAAAAAGAACAAATTTGTTGCCTTTAACATTTACTAGATAATTTTCTCCTGAATTTCACTGCACCTTGCTGCTTGTAAATGCATCATATTTATCAAAGAGCAGTACTTTTAGAGAAGCAGAGAATAGATTATAGATGGACAGTTCACCCCCATCTATTATAGATGAAAGCAGAGTGAAAACATATATTAACTTTCCGAAAAATGGAACAATTCAGAATCAATCATTGTTCCATTTGCTTATAGCAAAATTCGGAGATTAATATCACTAAAATCACTACCAATCCTCAGCAAACAAGGGGAGCATAAAATATCCAAATTCTGACCCACTTCAGTTTTCAGTAATAGACTGTTATACTGACCTGATGCAAAATCCATACAACAATTCCTCCAAACTCAACAATGCCAATGTATCTGTCCATCCAAGTGGCATTCTCAGGTGCATTAACATCCACAACAGGGGCGCTAAGAATTTTGTTTTTGGCCAGTATTTGAACGGCTTCAGCTAGAGTGGAGTCTGATTTTATCTCGATCACTGGATACAAATGCAACCGTCTACAAATATTAGGACCAATAAAAATAAAACAAAATACAACAAACACATAAAGAACAAAACTAATATTTCCCTTACATGGAAATAGTACTAGTATGCAAAAGCTAACTAATCAAGCTAACACCAAGAAGTGCAGATGTAGGCATGGATTCAACCATGCAGTGGCATGAAGGCAGACGAGATTTTTTTATTTCAAGAAAAATTTACCAAAACTTGCTGCAGAATTCTTGTCTCACCTAAACTAACACAGTAAAATTGAGTTTTTCTATCTATATCCTCAGCTATTCATAGCTATCGAATCAAAAGTCAACATACGGTAATCGAGTTTCATCAAGGATACGCAATCGCATAAGAGATTGAGATCAAACCAGGCAGGTATCAGACCATCTCCAGCAATCCCAAGTTTTAATTTTAACAATCGTTAATCAATAATCATTATTTGATCGCTGTATACATAATACATAACATAAATCATGATCAACTCCGACAATTAGACCTAAATAAACGCACGCATACATAATACATGCATACACAAACAATCTACCAACATTAAAAAAAAAAAAAAAAAAAAAAAAAAAAAAAAANCAAAAAAAAAAAAAAAAAAAAAAAAAAAAAAAAAAAAAACCTTGAGAGGAAGGAGCAGGAGGGAAGGCAGAAACAGGGATGTCCTCAAAACAAGCGTTGAGCTTCTCACTTGGACTCAGTTGTGGCTCCAGCACGTCCCACAAATCCTCCACTTTCATCCCCACCTCGGCCTCTGGACTCCTCGGACTCTCCTGCTGCCTCGAAATACTCTCTTTTCTCTGCAATCGTATACTCGCCATCGCCACTACACTCTCTCTCTCTTTCTTTCTCTCTCTTGTGTATTATGTATCTATTATATAATTCCAAAGTTGACAAGCATGAGATGTTTCAACACATCTTCGTAATAAAGTGCAAAAAGCGCTCGTTTTAACTACCGTGAATATTACTAAAAAAACAAATCAAACGGTTGGAAGTGCATGGAGAAGGCCACGTGGAGAGATGAGAAGGGGGTGTTACATGATTGGCGGTAGAGTTGCACGGTCAAAGGCGTTTAGGGGAAGTGCTTGACGTACTATCCGCTAATCCTTATCCGTTTGGGCTTTGATTAGTTTATTTTTTTTATCCGTGAGAGAGAAGGCACAATCTAATCCGATATTTAATGAAAGCCACTGGCGTGTCACTCTAACGTGCGCTGGACCATTCTTTGCGCACTTGGCCTTGACGACAAATCTGCTGAATCGGATCCATGACATGGCGGCTGCCCATTGTTTTCCCATTTTGTCTTAACCTGTTTTCTGTCAGTGTCCTCAGACCTCGTAATCATTACATTTTTTATTTTTTATTTTCAACAAATAAGATTCGGATAAGGCCCTGAATTATATAGTCCGAAATAAAGCAACTTGACCTGGACTGGACTGGGCAAAAACTGATCCAGTCCATTATAATCCGATTATAGCCCAATCCAGTCAGTTACTTCAATTCTTTTCAGTATTTAATATTTAAAAGCAATCAAAAATATTATTCTTGTTTTATTTTTTAAAATTATTTAATCTCTGTTTGATGAATACTACACATAAAACCAATTTCTTACAACTTAATTTACAAAAAGTCAATAAAGATGATAATAAATGAACTTGTAATGAATTGTGTGTAATTCTTTATCCAGTAAAATAACATAATGTCAAGTTGTATTAAATTCATTATATATTTATAATTATTCTTATTTAATTGGGTTTGCATTTTCAAAAAAAATATGATGGTAAATTATATAAAATTTATAATAAATAAAAATATTACAATAATTATTTAACATCTAATAATATTATACCATACATCATATTTAAAACAGATTACATAAAATAATTATCCATTCTAAAACTGCTAAATTTCATATCATTTAGTAGTTCAATATATATATATATATATATACTTTCGAGTATAAATTAATTATTTTTCTAATTATAATAGGAGTAAAAGAATTAACAGCAAACATTTATCACTGGATTCATTATAGATTAATGAATTTATTTATTTCATAAAAAATATTTATATATAGCATTATTATTATTTAAATAGAGTAATTAATTCATTAGGATAAAAATTAGGAAAAATTTAGAAAAGATGCCGCGAATATAGGAAATAGAAACGCCGAAAAGTAGTCCACAAAACTCAAAAAACTGATTTTGACTCGTTTTCATTAACACTTTTGACTCCTCTTGTAGTCGGCAACAGTATTTTGGGCGCCATGGAGGGTTCTTCTTCTCAGCCGTCCGATTCCAATCAAACGCCTACTTCTCCTTCCTCTTTCCTTGCCAATCTCCCCTCTCGCGGCCTCTTCTCCTCCACCATTCTCTCCTCAAATCTGGTGATCTCTTCCTCTCTTCACTTTAATTCCTCTGATTCCGCTTATAATCATAATTTATTTTCTTTTCTTTTCTTTTTTTCCCGGGAAAATGCGGGAAAAAAAATTAAAAATTTTGAGTTTTGAATGTTAGGTTTTTCATTGATTAAATATATGTGTGTTGAAATTTACACTTAATCAGAAAGTGTTGAGTTATTTTAGGCAGTCTTTATGTACCAATTCAGTTTTTTTGAATCTAAAATTATGAAGATGAAGATCAAAAAGTCAGAAAACAATGATCTTTTAAATTGTTTGCTCGGAAACCTAGCGAAGGGTTTAGGTTTAGGGCTTCAAGTTGACATATGCAAGCACATATCTACATGGATAAGTATGCGTGTATTTAAGTTCCTTATTATTTGATGTTTTAGTTTTGGAGTTTATTTATATATGATTGTAAGTAGTTATATCTATAAAACTTCTTCATTTGATATATGTTTATGTGGTCATGTAAAAGCGAGCAGTTACTGTAAATTGATGTATTTGAGGATTTAAGTGGTTTAACTTGGAATGTTGTGGATGCTACATGGATGTTGTTGAGTAGTTGGGCATACATGGATGATACGATACTAGGTGGTTCTGTTCTTTACTCATTTATTTTTTCAGGTTTTTGACTTTTAAGAAGAGATTGTATTTTGGATGTGCCTTATTGCAAGTTCAAGCTTGAGTTTTTTCTTCATATGTTTTGCTTTTGTAAAAAGATGTTTGTTTACAGTTTGTTAATGAATCGCATTGAAATGTTGCTCGTTTTCTTACTTCTTTGTTTTAATATTTCTTTTGCTATAATTGTTGACTACTCTTCCTTGGGTTTAGATCTTACACGGTACTTTAATTTACATAGTGGAAAAATTTGTGCAGGGTGGGATGCGAGTTTATATTTGTGATCATGACACATCGCCCCCAGGTATACTTGTGCTTTTAATCTTTATGAATTTTCTAGATCTTTTGAGAACTTGCAAAGCTTTGATCTATTTTAATTGCTACAAGTTCATACACTTTTTTGCTCTCTCGTGGAAGAACCATAAGTTTTGACATTGTCGTATTCATATCTTCTATGCTGTATATTTATTGTACAATCCGTCATGGTTTTACACATTTAACACTAACACTTTCTGAGGGACACGCCTAGGTGCGTGTTACAGATAGAACTTTGGTTACAGATCATTTTGTATTTCCTAACTGGAATACTGACTCTCCCTTGTATATCCAGCGGACCAACTGGTAAAAACAAACCAACAAAACATACTGATTAGATCGCTCACTCTTAAGAAACAAAAGGGTGATGCTAGTTCAAAGGATGTGAAAGTTGCAGCTGCAGCTGATAAAAAGAGGTACTGACTCCTATTTTCCTTGCATGAATTAAGTTTGACGTGTCTTTTATTTTTATTTTTTATTTTTTTTGAAACTTTGTTTTATGTCAAGCAGTTTTCTTATATTCTGTTGCTCTCTCATCTAAGAGTATGTAAACTTGCTGTTTGTGGCAATTTATATACATGTATTTTCTTGCGAACTCTCTTCTTGTAAACATCTTTGGTGACATGAGAACTATTTATTTTTGTAGATTGTTTTCTTGCATTGACCATTTTCAATTTCTCAGGACTGCTGAAAGAGTTCTGGATGGTAGAACAACAGCCAAGAGAGGCAATATTCAAAGTAGTTCTCGTCAAGGTAAATTTCTGATAGATTGTATTGCACTTGCTGTTTTTGTTTGTTCCAGTATGTGGTTGTCATATTTGGGAAGCTAAATACCGTTGCTATAGTCAATGCAAATGTGATTCAACTCAATAAAAATTATATTATGTGGTCCTCTATGCATAATTCATTCTCTAATATAAGTTTCTTCATGCTAAGACTTTTTTGGATGTAGTTGAAACTTGGCCTTCATTTCATTCTTACAATCAAACTATGCAGTTAGGCCAATGCCTGCTTTTATAATGGTTGGCAGTGGACAGTTACAATTTTTTAGGGCTTTAAAGAGTTTGATGTGGTTAATAGTCAATTTTTCATTGTCTTGGAGATGTTATATAATGTTGATGCAATGATGATTGAAAGTAACAGTTTGCTGTGTTTTAGTGTCTGCCACTGCCCATCTATTGATCCCTTGTTTCTTAATTTTTGAAGATGCTTTTGTATGTCAAGCAGAAATCACACTGC
Source organism: Bursera cuneata (assembly GCA_026212285.1). Classification (NCBI taxonomy): domain Eukaryota; kingdom Viridiplantae; phylum Streptophyta; class Magnoliopsida; order Sapindales; family Burseraceae; genus Bursera; species Bursera cuneata. Next base: position 8,777 of record JANLJB010002962.1, read on the forward strand.
CTCATTTAACTGTGTATATAATGTAATGAATAATGGCATCTGAAGTGGGCTGTTTCTTGGATCGGGGATCTCTAGCTGAAATGTAGTAAAATTTGACTCCAGAGTTTCTGAAAATTTATATTTGATCTCTAGTTTTCATTATAAATAATCAGCTCCTATTCTTTTATGTGCCTATAAATGATTGGACTTGTATATTTATATTTATGTATTATAAATGAAGTTGAAATTTGATGATGCAACCTATATAAAATGACATGCTTTATCAATCTGTTGCACATAGTTTTGGCATCTGATTCTCTTTTCATATAATTGTTCTACTGTAGTTCGTATAATATTAAATTTGATGGATTTTGACACAGAGGGATCAAACAGTCGTTCAGCTGAGAAGGACCTGCACAGTTTGACTGTAGAGAGGCTCCGTGCCCTTCTCAAGGAAAGAGGTCTTTCACTCAAGGGAAAGAAGGTATGTATTGAACGATTTATCTGAATAGTTTTGGTGTCTTTCTTATGTAGTCAGTCTATTTGTTTATTAACTATAATGTTAAAGAATGGGTTTCTATAAATTGTAGTTTGAAGGTGGGTAAAATAACATGGAACCAGTTTATTTGTCAGTGGGTTGATGGAGCCTTATTTTAGTGGCTTGCCAAATTAAATATAGCTGTCACATAGTTTTATTTCTTCATCTGCCGCTAATGCATGGAACCATGTGCAGGATGAGCTGATTGCACGCCTGAAAAGTGTAAATGGTTAAGTGCAGTTCAGTAGCTGGAGGGGCCAATGCTCTCAGCATGTTACACAACCTGGATGAGGAAAGTAGGCAATTATGTTATTTTCATGTAACTTAGATAGAGAAGCAATTGTAACTTAGGAGTAGTGCTTTTGAAGATAATGAGAATATGTTGTCTGAAACCTTTATTTACTAAAATCGAAGTTTATTAACTTTTTCGCAACACAGTTTTGTAGATTTTTTTTTTCTTTTTTAAATTCTTCAGTGTAGGCCCGTGTCCATATCTTATAAATATTAACTTAGAAATGCACAGGAAGATCATATCTGGGATAAATAATTGATTGACGATGTCCATCATCCTCTAAAGGACGATCTAGGCTATTTTTTATCTGGAGCATGTTTGATAGTAAATCATTTGTAGCTGAACCAAGTACTTGCATCTGAATTTACTGTTAATGACAAAACTAAAAAGTCTTGTTTACTAAGCTACGTAACTAATGTTTCTTAGTTTTTGAAAGCAATGTAGTATCAAGTTGGTAGCTTTTGGATTTTAAAGGAAGCTTCGTTTATGTGTCCTTTATGTTTGAACCTCAAACATGGTGTAACCTAACACGTTAGAGGTCATTCTGATTCTGGTAATTGTTTCACAGAATTCGGCTATTGTGATGTCAATTGAAATCTTTGGAAGAAAACCAAGTGTAGTGTTTGTGATGGAGTTTTAACTCTCTCGACTGCCAAGTTCTCCTTGGCCAACTTGCTGCCTCTAATTTATAGATTGTGCTTGGTATTTCTTATGTTGTACAATTTGGTAAGTTGAAGCACAATATGTTGAGTTAATGGTAGTGGACCTCTGAACCTTGCAAGTTTCAAGTGTAAGGGTACCATGCCACGTTAGACCTAACTGCAGGCAACTAATGCCCTTCAATTATCAAACGTTACCCAATAAATGCCCTTAGCTAAAGGATGGTCCTGGCAGGAATTTCCTATTTATTAAAAAAAAAATTATTCTTCTGCTGGGATAGATATTTATCGTTATGATTTAAAGGTGGCAGTGTGTACGGAACGGTTACTGTCAGTTTACAGTAGCCAAGACCCACCAAAGGTAGGTAGTAAGTCACTTTTGGCGCTTTCCTTATCTTATCTGAAAGATACAGTCACAGAGGGCTTTGGTTATCAATAGAGATATTTATCTCAAATTTTGTATACTAGATGATGTATATTTTGTTGATGGTTAAAATTAAAACCCATTGATATTCTAACACCTGGGATCTAAATTTAGTGAAAATTATTAGAAAAGAATGTTTGAGATTTGTTAATTCTGATAAGTGATTGAGATCTCGATCTCGATTCAAAAAGGATTTGGTTTGTCTTTTGAAATGTTTGATGATCGAAACTATAAAGATATGATCCTAAACTTCAATGTGATTCTTTATATCTAGGAAAATTTAGTTTCTGTCTGATAAAGTTAGAGTTTAGCCTCACTCAGAGACATAGACGGAGCTTAGTTAAAATCGATGGCGGCCATGGCCCCTTCAAAGAAAAAAAATTGATACATATATAAATTAAAAATTTTTTAAAAATGAAAATTTTAATTATTGGCCCATCTAAGATTTGAGTTTTTTATATTGGCCCCCTAAAATCAAAGAACTCTACTAAGCTCCGTCATTAGCCTCACTTGAGGCTGATAAACTCTGACTTAGTAGTTGAGATGGTGATAAATGTTTTTTGTCAATTAAATGTCGCCTGTCAGTTTCACCTACTTCTCTTTTTTGGTGCCGATCTTATTCCTTGTATGCTCCTGGCTGATTTTTGACTACTTATACGATATATCTCTGATCACTAAAAAATAAAGAAAACGATCAGAGGGTGTCGAGCATTTCACCGATGTTAACCCTAATATGCTCAAGTCAGCGAAATGAGGATATTTCATGGTAAAACGTTGTTCTTCTCTTAATGCTAAGCGGAGATTGTTGTTATGGTGCAGTGGGCTGGTAGTGTAATTACGATGGTTTGGATATTTGGTGGTGATTCCCGTTGGAGGGAATGTTTCGGGGATAATAAAAGCTTTTTTTCACCTTTGGGAGGAGGAAATCAATATTTATCTACTTTTAGCTAATGCACAGAGCCATTTTCTCAAGCTTTTTGGTGGTTGAAGAAGTTACAAAGGAGTTATAAAGGAGAAAGCAATGGTTGATTATGTCTAATTATGTTTTCTCTCTCTTTTCTTTTAAATATAATTTTTTATACATATCTTGTTCTAGGTTATAAAACACCTTTTATAGTCAGGGGCGGACCCAGGAATAAAACTTAGAGRGGTCAAAAATTAAAGTAACAATTAATATAAATAAAAAAATAAACATAAATATTTGTATTATTAAAATTATCGTTAACTAATACATTTATAATTGTCTTCGACAAGATTTCATATTTTGAAAATATTGTATAATGACTTCATTATCAATACTATCAAATACATTCTTCTCTATATATGCAATTAAGCAATCATTCAACCATTGATCACTCATTCTATTTCGCAAACGATTCTTTACAACATTCATTGCTGAAAATACTTTCTCTACACTAGCAGTGGCAACCGGTAAAATCAATGCTAATTTTATCAACATATAAACTAATGGAAATACTTTATCCTT
>JANLJB010002962.1:13326-45790 GCA_026212285.1 Bursera cuneata
GGAAGTTACGGTAAAAATAAAAAAAAGGGTGGGCTGCTGGAAAGGAGAAATTTTACTGTAAAGTAAAAGTTATGATATTAATTAAACTAAAAAATGATGGGATGCTGGGAAGTTACAGGAAAAAGCAATAAAAAGATGGGAAGCTGGGAAGTTACGGAAAAAGAAGGAGAAATTTTGCAAAGTCAAGTGGGTCATTTGACCCCACATGACCCCACGTGGGTCCGCCGGTGTTTATAGTTGATTTAAGGCTAGTGATGTCAACTCTGTTTCCTCCCAAACTTGTTTAGAAACACGAAGCTTGGAATTCACACTGTACTGGGATATTTGACTTGCCTTTGCTTTAGGTGGGAGTTCGTAGATGACGGTAAGCAAAATGAGACCGAGAAGGGATTCTCTTGATATTTCGATGGCGGAATCGGTATCTTCAGTGCTCTTTATTTCTTTTCGTGGATGGTACTGCGAGTTTGATTCATTTCCAATGGACATTTTAGGCCTTCCAACAGTTAGCTAAAAAAGCTATGAACATATTTCATGTATGATTATAAAGTGGATAGATCGATGATATAATAAATAATGTGATAATTTTAAATTTATATCTTTTCATTAGAAATGTATAATTTTGGAATAAATTTTAGGTAATGTAATACTACTCCTTTAATTATTGATTTATGTATTGAAGAATTTAAATCTCTTGACAAGACCACTGAATAGCTATCCGATCTTGGGTGCATGAGTAGCTAAATTCTCAGCGCTCAGCCTTTGAATAAAATGTTGTAACCGATCATTTGGACCCCCCTCCATGGATGCACGTGGTAGGCTAGTGTACGCCAAATTTCAATCTGTCTCCTTCTCTATCACATTTAAATGTGAAGTTTCTGTTACTGTCTGTTAACCGCACGAGGGAAATTTAGTTATTCCACGGCAGAGATTAGATAAAGGCTTCAATCATGAAATTGCTCTTTCAATTTCCCAAATCTCTACCCTTTTAAATGGAAAATTACAACTTCTGAAAAGATTTTTCACGTGACACTACACTAGCAAGAGAATGCTATACCAACTTATTATATTTGTGAACAAAAAGTAAACGACACCGTTACCCGGTTATACAAATAATAATACTAAGACCTTCAATAATATTAGTAAAAAGGCAGATGCGGTGAGCAATTAAGATAGATTTCATATAATGACATGTGCAATTCATGGTCCTTTTGTCGCAGTTAAGTTAGGCCAAAAAAGTGACCTAATTATCACTAGTTGAAAGCCTTCAACTTGTACAAATCTCTGACATTTCTCTGAATTGGGGGCTGGAGTTTGAGACTTGATACCTAACGGCGGCCGTAGTCGTTTAAATTTTTCCTTCAACCGTTATTATCAGTGGCGTAAAGACGCTGACAATTCATTCTTTTTCAGAACAAATATATACACACACTACCACATTATCTCCATCTTACAAATAGAAATGCAAATCATAATGTAAATACTATCAATCTTAATTACTATAACTTAATAATAGATGCATTGACGGCATCAATAAGTTATCTCCACCAGATTATTATCAACTCATGAAACCATTAAAAACAGTGGTTGAAGTTGGTATATTTATTAATTATGAGAAGTGAAAATATCTCTCTTGCCTCCTCAGACAGACGTGCTCCATTTCTATATATATTCCCTATTCTTCTACCAAAAGATATTTCTTTGCAGATAATTTTCATTGGATTCCCTCATCAAATTATTCCATCAAATATCCCAATACGTAGATATTTTGAAAGTCACCATAAAATCTCCCTTATCGTAGCAGTCTAAAAATTATATAATAATGAGCAAAAAGTTTCGTAAAGGGATAGGTGGAGATCATTCGTATGTCAATCATTAATAAAATACACATCATTTGAGATCTTAATTATGGGATATAATCGAAAAAAGAATAACATTAATGTGAAATAAATAATATAAAGTTTATTGATGATTAATATTTTGGAGTACCCAAAAAAAAGAAAAGAGAAAATTTAGATTGTCAATCACAAGAGAGCCCGAGCGGCATGCAATATCTTAGTGTGAATAAAAGGGTATCGTAAAAGTGGGAATAAATAGTAATAATAATAATTGATAGATGGTGGACCATGAGAACTCAACATGATAATGTTGGGGATCATGATTTTCGAATTTATATTCATATTCTTGAGCTTATAAGCCAACCATCTAGATGTCTTTTATGCTTTTAGCTTACCATGATATACTGCTTGTGCCCAATCTGGGACGGAATGCAACTCATCCATATGTAAAAGATAAGCCATTTACGCTACTCAACCCAATGCATGCCACAAAAATACGTCACTCCCTACCTACCGAGCTACTCAGCCTCTCTCTACTCTCCAATTGTATATGCCGAAATTCCCATTAATTTCAAAACGTGTTTTATTACTTACACGTGCTTTTTTTAAACTCGGGCGGGACAAAATCAACACAAAGCAAACTCCTCACTCTTCACTTCTTCCCAGTGATGAAAAAGTGTTTCTTGTTCGGCCGACTTCCGCAGACACATTTTATTATTATCAGTGCTTTATAGTTTTCAGCTGCAGTCGGTCAAAAGATGGATGGATCTTTATGGGAAATTTTCTAAAATTATTTTGGTCGAATAATTGTTTTATTCACTGTCATGAATCCTTAATTTACGTTTTCTATATATATTTATATAAGCATGATCAGTGCAGGATGCAAAATGATCGATGTCGCAGTCTTCCACCTGGGAAGGTTAGGTTCACAATGATCATGGAGGCCTACCATATAGCCAGCAATTAGCAAATATATTATAATGTGCAACATGTTTTTCATTCTTCATTCATTTTCAATGACTCGAAAAACTTGTTTTTAGCTTGCCTTTTTTACCCTGTTCTTGATTTTTCCAAGTGTTGCCGTCTAGCGTGTATAAAGGTCACTTCAGTTGTCATCATACACTGAAGCACAGCATATTAAGATGTTTAATAAATTGACGGGTTTATTAATATATTGGTAAAGGAGCACCAAGAACTAAGACACATGATGAATATGTTAAATATTGGATATGCAAATCTGAAAAATTTACCTCAACCTCGAATCCCCTTTTGCAGTTGAATAAAATTTTGGCTGTGCCTGATAACGACAAGTACTGCATCATCTCTTTGATTCCAAATCCCATAACGCCACTCTTGCAGGTAATAATGTTATTAGAAACCGAATGTGCACTTTTCAGATCTCTCTTTTATATCTTAGGCTTTACATTTACTTACTTATTGCTTTATTAAACTTATTAATTATTTTACCTAAAGTTATTGTACAATTAGTGTACAAGTTTTTTGGGTCGAACCAGAAGAATCATATAGTGGGTGAATCCAAACACCCCTGTTTGCATGAGATTTCGTATAGCAATGTGTCGGTCTCATTTCTACACTATTTGTAAAGATTGTAGGTGTACAGCTAAAAAAGCTAATGATTGACTTTTTTATTAATCATTAAACTAGCATTTTAATTATAATATTTTGAATTAAAAATGTTACGTCACATCAATTTATTCGAGTTAGTTGCTATTAAAAAGAAATTAAAAATAAAATCTGGGAAGTTAGCTGGACAAAATTCTAACCCTGGAAGCTGGCCCTAAAGTGTAATACTAAAGTTCCAAATAAGTCACGTGTCATTTGTCTCTTCCTCTCAAACCTTGATTCACCACGGTCGGATACTCTAGCTCACTCTCACGTACACATATTCACAATCTCCACTTCTCTTCATCTCTCACAACAAGTGATAGTAAGGTGCATTGCATATATATAGCTCACTCTTCTCCTTCTTTTACGTGCTAAATCTCTTAACATCAACTCTTCTCTCTTCCTTCCAGCCATGGTTATCTTTCTTTTTCTCTTCTTCTCTTTAGGGTTTCTCCTACTCTCTCTCTTCTTCTCATCTGGCCGAGAATTGCTCTTCTCTTCTTTTCTAACCAAAGCTTCCTCCACTCATGGCCCTCCTTCTTACCCTTTCATTGGCTGCTTACTTTCCTTCTACCAGAACCGTTACCGTCTTCTAGATTGGTACACTACTCTTTTGTCCAACTCACCGAGCCAGACCATCTTGGTGCAACGCCTCGGTGCACGTCGCACCATTGTCACGGCGAACCCGGCCAACGTCGAGCACATGCTCAAGAGTAATTTCAAAAACTTCCCTAAAGGCAAACCCTTTACGGAGATTCTTGGAGACCTTCTCGGCTGGGGGATATTTAACGTCGATGGCGAGCTGTGGAGCACCCAACGCAAGTTGGCGAGTCACGAGTTCAGTACGAAGTCGTTGAGAGAATTCGTTTTTAAAACGCTTCAGGAGGAAGTGGAGAATCGGCTGATGCCGTTGCTTGAAGATGCAATGAAGAGTGAAAAGGTTTTGGATTTGCAAGATGTATTGAAAAGGTTTGCGTTTGATATTGTAGGGAAAGTTTCTCTAGGAACTGATCCATTCTGCTTGGATCTTTCGAGAGAAGTTCCGCCGCTCGTTAAAGCTTTTGATACTGCGTCAGAGATTTGTGCCATGCGAGGAAATGCACCCGTTTATGTGATTTGGAAACTGAAGCGAATGTTGAATGTGGGCTCTGAGAAGAAACTCAAAGAAGCCATCAAGCTCGTTCACGACTCGGTTCGGGAAATCATTCAAAATAAGAAGAATGACTTGGAAAGGAAATGCGATGAAGACCTTTTGTCCAGATTGTTATCAGCTGGACATGGTGAAGAGGTCGTGAGAGACATGGTAATCAGCTTCATTATGGCGGGAAGAGACACGACATCCGCGGCAATGACGTGGCTCTTCTGGTTGCTTTCGAGAAACAAAAACATGGAAAAGGTGATCGTGAATGAAGTTGAATCGATTTTCAACAACGGTGAGAAGACACTTGATTATGAATCTCTGAAAGAGATGAATTTGTTGAAAGCATGCTTATGCGAGTCCATGAGACTTTATCCTCCGGTTGCATGGGACTCCAAGCACGCCGCCGTGGACGACGTCTTGCCGGACGGCACTTGGGTTCGGAAGGGAGATCGAGTGACTTACATTCCTTACGGAATGGGAAGAATGGAGCAGTTGTGGGGCAAGGACTGCCTGGAATTCAAACCGGACCGGTGGTTTGAAGAACCGGGTTCAGAAAACAGTAAGTTGAAGTCTGTTAGCCCGTATAAGTTCCCGGTTTTTCAAGCCGGACCAAGAGTGTGCCTGGGGAAGGAGATGGCTTTTATACAAATGAAGTATGTGGTCGGGTCGGTTTTGAGACGGTTCGAGATTGAACCGGTTTGTGAGAAGGAGCCGGTTTTTGTTCCTCTCCTGACAGCTCACATGGCAGGTGGGTTGAAGGTCTTGGTCCGTAAAAGGAGTGAAGTGGTGAGCCCATGATTGGATTTGGAATGACATATCATTTGTAAGGTTGTGGCCTACAAAGACTGCTTATGTTTGTCTAGAAGTAGTGCTTGTCAATGTAAAAGTTGGTTTTCCGGAAGTGCTTCTTCTGGTTGCTCTTGTTCAACCTGCATTCAGAACTCCTAGGTCCCAGCTTAGAGTTTTTTTGGTCATTCCTGGAAATTATGAAAATTTCTTTTGTGCATTTACTTCTATATAAAATCTTAAAATTATTTTAATGCCTTTGTACATACATGTTTCCCAATACCAAGTCCTATGTTTCTATATAATATAACTTCGACAAAATGGACCCTAAAGTTTGAGCTAACTTTTAAGATCAATCAATTCACGAAACTATATTGCAAATACTAAATATTTAATATAATATATTATTTTATAGCAGATCGACTCGTGCAAGAATTTTTTTCATATTCTTTTGTGAGTGAGCCCCACCTCTTAACCAAAAAGCCTTCATCTTACTACCACAATTGTTTAATCAATTTCACATGCTCAAATTATTCTATTGCTATCCTTGAACTGAAGGAGACTCTCCGTATCAGAATTTATATATCAGCTTGACAACGATGTGACCTTTGAATGGTACAACATTTCCATCAATGATTTAAAAGGAAAGAGCAGAGCAGGGTGAAAGACATGAAATTCGCCTAAGATTCTTGTGGTTCGGATACTTCAACATATTTTACTCTATTGTGAACCTTTTGTGGTTTGATAGAATTCTATACAATTATTTATGCATAATTGAGACCTCTTCAACATATTTTACACTATTGCAAACCTTTTGTGGTTGGATAGAATTCTATACAATTATTTATGCATAACTGAGAACTCAAAATTGCCCAGTTCAAACAAAGTAGACAGCTCGAGTTGTTACAAAGTGAAGAAAGCCGCAAGCTCCAAGTAGTTAATTAGCCAAACATAAATTAATTTGTTTTACATCGTTCAAATTTAACAGTACTTTTCATACTAGTATTTCTCTCTTCAACCCTAATACTCTCTCCAAGCATGTCATCCAAGCAAGAGACAGAGATATGACCAGGAAACCTTACTGTTTATTAAGAGCTGAAAAATATGCATACACTGATTTGTATATCAATAAAGCAAAGCAGAAGTTCACCTCGTGAAATGCATAAATATTGAGCAGTCAAAGGACTTGAAAATCAGGTTCACGTGGCCTTGGGGCATAGTGGTAACAGAGAAGTTCGAAGCCAAGAGCAAAAAGAGCTTTGTTAAGCTGCGCAGATCCATCAGAAATAGAAGGCATGAAGTTTCCTCCTTCCTAATAAATTGTTTAAGTGGCAAAGCAACTTATATTACCATTAGCCATTAAATTCATGTCATTTTGCAATGACCAGTATAGAATAACTGAAAAATAGAAACATTCAAAAGCATTTGACAAATCATTAGCACTAAAAAATTAGCATCCGGATATCCATAAGCAATATGCTTCCAGATGTTAGAAGTTCCTTAGAATAAAAAGGCCTACCAATTTAAGAAACTAGCACTAAGATTGCAACAGAAGATGACCTTCCTCAAGGGAAAAATATCATTCTTAAACCTAAACAAGTTAAATGAAAACGCCAGCTGGAAATCCACTTTAACATATTTGCTGCTCCTGCAGCATGCAAAACTGTATATGAACAAATCAGTGCCGCAAAACCACAGGATGTCTAGGGGAAGTTAATGTACGACCTGTTAAGATTTCAGAGATCTTTTATCAAGTGCTCCCTGGTGCATCACTTCCAGCAGCCTTGCGATTCATGTAGCGAATAACAGCATCTTCAACCCTAAAAAGTTTCACCCAAAGCGGAACAAAACAAAAATTGTTACAATATTCTTCTCATTGAGAAATTGGTGATATATTCTACACGTGCATAGGCCCTACTGTGTTTCCACCTACGAAAACAGTAAGGTGAGGCTGCTCCGGTGATAAAATATATCACAAAAACCCCATAGACAAAAGACCAAAGCAAAAGAACAATGGCAACTCTGCTAATACATAAAAAAGCAATAAAATATATCAGAAAACCCCATAGACAAAAGACCAAAGCACAAGGACAATGACAACTCTGCTAATACGCAAAAAGAATTGGCTTTTTCATGTGCCAGCTGATAGAAAATCATAACGGTGAGAATCACCATCGTTTCAGATCTCTTTTCAACAACAATAACAATAAAAAATTAGAGTGCGATTTCAAGAATGAAATAGGATTGAAGTAGTTCTGGTTATAAATCCTTTATCATACAAAGTAAAGATATTCAACTAGTAAACAGGTCCAGAGACTGCATTCTTATCAGAATAAATCATTGATAAAATTTATATTAAGATTTGGGAATTTAAGCATTTTTTTTATTTGGTCCCAATTTTTTCACAGACCAAGCACTATTCTGTTCACTTGATCCAGCAGAGCGAAGAAGCCATATTTCACAACTTGTCGACAAATGCAATAAAACACAAAAATTATAGGAACAAAAATTAAGTAACCAGAATAAAAAATACCATGGTTGATTAAAGAACTCGGAGCGGCGCTCTTTTTCTGCACTACTGCTGGCATCTCCAGCAACAAGCTTTAGATCCTTGCTCTGCGAAGCAATTAAAGCATTAATAAACTCTGCTGGAGACTGACTAAAACCAAGAAAGAAAGCTCGCCTCCGACGATGCTCATGTATCTTCTTGATAGTAGCACATATTAGTTCATCACAAGCATCGATCTCTTTGTTTCTTTCCATGCTTGCCAAGAAAGCAGTCATTTCCTTCTCTAATGGAAAGGGCACATCAACAAGCACGTCGTAACAAGTTGTCCCAGAGGGGGAATTCCCCGAAAGCTTGATCTTGTGCTCCAAATGTATAGGCTGTGGAGGAGTTAAATGCTGTGATAACTTCTGTGAAACCATTGTAAATTTAATCTTCTCTTCTCCGAATACTTTCTGTAGAGCGGGATCACACATGAAGAAGGAAGGGTCACTTGAGTTCTGCAACTTCTGAACTTTCACATAGTGCCAAATAGCAGCTATAATTCTTGGCCGCGTATCAACCTCAATTCCAAGAACTTCTGTCAGAGCAGGTGAAAGTTTGAACTTTTCAGGCGCATAATTCATCTCAAGTCTGATAATTGCAGTAAATTCCTTATCCCCTTTTCTCTTCACCTCAAAGCCCTCATGCAGTGCAGGTGATCGAGCACTCTCCCAGAAGATTACATGATTATCTGGATAAAGGCTCTGGTCCAAGTAAATTGTAATTTTCTTGAAGAAAGATGAGAATTTTGGGTTTGAAGAGTTCGGTCTCTGCACCATTCCAGCCAGCAATGGATCTTTCCCATCTTCCAAAATCCTACCAATGATCTTCAGTGACCAAGAGGGGGCTTCTTCTGTCTTCTTCTCAGTACTTGTCTGAACCTGATTTGTGAAAGTATTGAAAACATATATCCGAAGCATCTTCTGTACACGAGGAGGATTTTTAAGTGACTCTTGAATATCAATCTTTTTTCTCGCCAAAGCAGAATCTATCCTTGCCTCAAATTCAAGCAATTGAGTATAAAGAGCACATTCCGGCAAACTTGCAGCAACTTTATCTGGTATCTGCTTCTCTGGAAGCTTCCTCTTCCTTCTACGAGCAGCTGGAGCTAACTCCATAGTTTTAAACAGTGAACCAGCGTTTGTATTAGATGATGAACCAGGGGGCCTAGAAGGTGGTTTCTGAGTAGCCCGCTTGTTGGCACTTGTGCCGGTTCCAGGAGTTGAAACAGAAGGTGATGACACCACAACATTACCAGCAGCATTGGGATTTTGCAACTGGGCAGGGGATTGCAATTGTGATTGACCTTGCGACTGCACATGAGCTTGGAATTGTGCATGAGCAGCATGGGCCTGAGCCTGAGCATGAGCATGAGCGTATTGCGCCTGTGCAAGCGCGTGAGCGTGGGGCTCAGACAAGTGAAAATGACCAGGAAAGGGAGATCCACCTTGTGTCTGAGCTTGCGACTGAGACAGCAAATGGGGTTGATTATTCATGGCCATAGTTTGTGGCACGGCACCAGAATTCCCAAATGCTGATGGTGTCCCTACATTCTTTACCGGAGTACTATTATTCATGGTTATCTCAATCTTTCTTTAGCTTCCAAAAACTACACTATCCCATCAAACCAACAAAAACTCTCCGAGAGCTCCTCGAAATCTTAGATTCGACATAATACAAGTATCGAAATCAAAACCAAATTTTCAAACTGTAAGCTTTCTTTCGTTACTATCCCCACTCATCCCACTAAAATTCTCAAAGTTCTACGAACTCTGAACAACAACCCTCAACTAACTAAACTTTCATTCTGAACCGGAAACCCTAAAATAAAAAATAAAAAATACTAACAAAAAAGTAAAGAACCAAAACGTGCAATTCAAAACTCAAAGCGAAAATCAAATTCATATTCAATAAAAACATGCCATACAACCATATAAAAAAAAAAATCTAGACTGTGTAAAGAAGAAAACAGATTCGAAACAATTTACTTACGACAGCACTATTGCTTTGAAGATGGAGAAAATTTCCTTTCCTCTTGGTTCATTTATTTTTCTCTATTCTCAGATCGGCTATGGAGCCAAATTAGTTCTTTTTCTCGCTCTTTTTATCTCCAGTTCTTGCTCCTTTCATATGGACAAAGTTCCAAAAATACCCTCTCAGCACTTTGACCAAATTCGAAGTTACGAACGTGGCAATATTTTATTTTTTGAAGGCACCCAGAGAAATATAAGCCCAATTAACATCTGTTAATCTAGGGCCCGATAAGGTTGATATATTGGGCCAGATCATTGAAACATCCAGGCTCAATATAAAGCCATAAACCCTAGGGTTTCACAACTCTCACTTATAACCCGCATTTCTTCGTTGGCTGAAAAATATTGTAACATTGTGCAGGTACTAGCTGCAGCCATGGTGAGTTCTCTCTCCTTGTATGAGAATTAATTTTTTTAAATCTTGTGCGACATAACTTTTCTTTCGAGGCAGTATATTTTCTTCAGTGTTTTTGTTTTTTGTTTAGTTTTGTGTTTTGGGTTATTTATGAGATTTATTTATTTGAATTAATACTTTCAGGTAAAGTATTCGAGAGAGCCAGAAAATCCCACCAAGTGTAAGCATGCTCTAGCCCCCACTTTAAGAAATTTTTTTTTTTTTTAAAGTTCTGCAGTTATATTAGATCTTGTTTAACGTTATATTTGTAGCAAAGAATATGTATAAATTCCATTTTATTTTTAATTTTTTGGGTTCATTATATTGAATTGGGAATGATAAAAATCTTGAAATATATAATTTGGGTTTCATATTTAATGATCATGTCGCAGCTTGCAAAGCCAGGGGCTCCGATCTCCGTGTTCACTTCAAGGTATGCTGATCTAAGTTCTATAGTTTCTGAGAAATTGGCATTGAAAATCCTTCGTTTAATAAAATATTGTACTCTTTTATTTAAAGTGGAAGTTCAAGCTTTGAAGCTCAGTTTGCTGCTTAGATATTTCTTATGGTAATTGAGGTGTATATTCAGTTTTGTGTTCAATTCATCTGTGTTGAAGACTTCTGAAGAAGTTTTAGCGATTCCACCGTTCATAATGTACTAACATCAATTTTATTGACAAACTTGTCTAAGATGATTGAGTACGTCAAATCCTTGTGTGCAAAATTGAACCTTCATATTAACAATTACTCGTGGACTTTGTGGCGTGTGAGAGTGCTGGTCTTTTCTGTGTTATAAGGTTCTGTAAACTATGGATCATCATAATATGCTCGAATCAGCTGTCTAATAGTCTGTTTTATTTTTTATTCTCAGAACACAAGAGAAACAGCCCATGCTCTTCGAAAGTTGCCTTTGGCCAAGGCCAAAAGGTACTTAGAGGATGTTATGGCTCACAAGCAAGCGATTCCATTCCGCCGCTTCTGTGGTGGGGTGGGGCGAACTGCACAGGCAAAGAATCGTCAACCGAATGGTCAAGGGCGCTGGCCGGTTAAATCTGCAAAGTTCATTTTAGATTTACTCAAGAATGCTGAGAGCAATGCTGAGGTATTATCATTTAATCGGGGTTTCTTCTTATCAGCAACATCTGTCTTCCTACCTTGGTTGGTTCTGTATTCTCCTCTGCTTATTATTCCTTGCCAATTTGTATCGTTTAGGTAAAAGGCTTGGATGTGGATGCACTATTCGTTTCTCACATTCAAGTGAATCAAGCCCAGAAGCAGAGGCGTCGGACGTATCGTGCACATGGAAGAATTAATCGTGAGTGCTCTTTCTATTCCAGAGTGAGATTTTCTTTTCCAGCCTTTAACATCTTTGCATTTTCTGCTGACCACCTGTAATTGCTTTTTGCAGCATATATGTCTTCCCCATGTCATATTGAATTAACTTTGTCAGAGAAGGAAGAATCTGTGAAGAAAGAGGTATGCATGCTTTCCGAAGGAAATTATTTAGTAAATTGTTGTATGATTTGCTTTATTTTGGTGGTGATTACATGTTGCTTTTGATCTAATTGAGCTCCTGTTATTGTTAATCTTCTTATTAAATGTGTTCAGTTGAATATCCTCTAAGCACGGTTATGACATTGCATCTTATTCACTTTGCTATTTTTTTTTTCAGCCTGAGACCCAGTTGGCTCCTAGGAAAATGAGCACAGCGAAATAGTTGTGCTTCCTATTGGATTGCGGAGTCTTGAGCTTTTTTCTTTTTCCCATCTCAGTAGTACCAAGATAGCATATTTGTTTTTCTACTTTGGTAGTGTTCCATGAAAACTTTTAATATTTAAATGATACTTGTTTTGGGAGCTTCTGTGAGTTCAGTTTTTGGTTTGTTCTGCCGTGCAATGTTTGGGAATCAATGATAGTTCCCATTGGAATTTTGTTGATGACAAATATTATTGAGGTCGACATTGTCACGACAAATCATGTGTGGCACCTTTGAACTTTTGTTTTATTGTGTTTACTTTATGTTTACTGTATAATATATAATCCTATGGGCTCAGATCACAGCATCGCTTTAGCTTTAAAGTTCTCTCAGTCAATGTGATTGCCGTTTGTTGTTACATAGGCAGTCATCTCAGTTTTTGTTCTCTCCAGAGAACGTTACACTAATCCTTTGTACAAACGCTGCTTGTATATCGTTTGGTGGGCTCCCAATACAGTGTTGCTCGGAACCTCGACCCCCACCATTAAGAGAGATTCCGGAGTCTCGCTCCTTAGCCCGTCCTCTATGTTTGGTTTTTAGCTTCTTGGCCTTAAATATTATCCAAAGAATAGCCAGCTTTACAAACATTTCAGTCAAATCTATGCCGTACGATAACAATCAAAATTGATACTGATAGCATCAATCAACAATTAAAGCTAAATTCAGAACTTAAATTCAACTATAAAATTGAATCCCCCAATCAATTTGCAACGGTCTGGAGTTTCATTATCTCTGCTAATACAAACAATTAAGAAAGTCGAGATAACTTTGGAATTCAAAATGGATTACGGAAGCAGCTTCAGGGCTGTACAGCTTCGAGGAGTTTTTCATACACCTCTCTTGCCGACAAATCCTCTACCTGATGTGAGAATCAGTCAGCAGACTTGCACTTTAAAATCTTATTGGAGTCATTAACAATGCCTAAATATTCTATTAATCTCTCATATTGTCCGCAATTGGTGAAAAGGTAACAAAGTAGATATAATGACCCAGAAACATATAAACTAATAATTTTCTCAACCAGAATCTAAAATATGGCCCTAATTAGATCCAGATGACATAAAGAGGTTATAAAGTTAAAATAGTTCCAGACAACTGTAAAGCTATTGGGGTATGTTATAAATCCTTCTAAGCATGCTAAGCAGAGTGCTTAAGGTATTATCTTTAACAAATTTTAGAAATATGAATTTGACCAGAATGAAAATCATTACTGATGTAAGTGATAAGAGCTGACCGAATGAAAATACAACTCCTATCAAAATGACATGTAAGAATACAGTGAAAAAAAACACTCAGAATGAAATCCAAATATTCAAATTTAACTCACCACAAGGAGCTTTGATTTGTTATTCCATCCTCTCTGAAGAGTCATCTGGCTCAGTCTTAGACCCAACACCTACATGAAAAGGCAGATATTTTAACATAAGCAAATCAACCGTCTAGATTTCATTCATTAATTCTTAGCATAAAACAAAAAAAATACTTTTCCCATGAATTCCAAAAGTTCATTATTAGCTTCCCCACGGGCTGCAGGTGCAGCTACACTAACTCGAACATCATCAGCATTCACTCCTAGAACGGACAAAAATGAAATGAGTTTCAGTAATTAAAAAGCAAAAGGAACAAAAAGAGCACAAAATTACTACGTAAGGTATAGCATATTGCAACTTTTTTTTGGGACCTCCTTGATCTCATCCTCTACCCTTTATACTCGACACAATTACAACCCCTCCAAATCACCTCTGTGGCCTGACATTAACAAACTCTAATCTCAATACTACAGAACTTAAGCTTTCTAGAATATATAATAATGCTTCTAATATTTGATTGACCCGCAGGAATTACTGGAACCTCTTTATTCAAGGAAAGGCAGACATTATTAAACAACTAACAAATCCAGTAACCAGACAATGTTCAGGTTGGTGACATCACTAATCTTAGAATCACAATATTACCACTTACTTTATAATAACTGTTCATTTATTCAATATATGTGCCACACACATATTGCCAATAACAATACTATGAAATTACTATTTTAGCAAACACCATATTACTCAAAGTTATTACTAAAACCTCACAAAAAAGAAAGATAAGATTCATGTGAATTGGAACCACAACAGGAGATCCACCAAATGTAACAATAGATAAAGCAATTAAACAATCATGTTACTTGTAATTGCTGAGCGTTGTGCACGGTCTTCCACCTCGATGGCTACTTGAACAAGTCCTCCTTCTAACTGAGATATGCAGGGTGGCACAGGAGCATCCTACAGCACATACCAGAATTACATCAGGTATCTACAAAGCAAAACCTTTTCAGAGGCTTAAAAATGAAAAATAACATCACATGCAGAGGTGAAAAAATTTTATGCTCAAACAGTGTCAAATTGCAGAGTACTTGACCAAAAATAATTAACAACCTAAAACAGCAGCGGCAAGTGCAGATAAAATCACAGATCCTGTAAAATGCCAGATGTGAAGCTATGCAGTTCAATATTATTTACTGTCATATCCCCTCACAAAATATTATCTAGAATTTAATAATCTCCGCATTGAGAGATAAACATCAAGCAAACAACTACCTGCGGGTTGGTTTCAGCAGCAACTGTACTGAGAGCACCATCAACAACGTAAATGAAAGAAGCAACTTCCAACTCTTCCTCTGAACGATAGCAAACAAACAACCCACAACCTAGACAGTTCATGCGAAATTGCTTCTCCAATTTGCCTTCACCCCTAAACAAGAAGAGTCACTGTTGTAATAGAAGTTTTTGATAAAACTATGATTTTTGTTATAAATTCAAGCAAATGTGAGAAGAACCACATTTAGATATCATGCAATCAACAGGATTTACCTCAAGCAAAATTCACAGACTTGTGCATGCAAACACATAGGAGAACATGAGATCAGACATTGAGGCACTAAAAGTGGAAATTTAAGAGAATGGAGGTTGAGGAAGCTTTTATTTAAATCCTAAAACTCACATGAAAAGTAAAAAGTCGACCAACATATGACTTGAAAAAATATATATATAAAATCTGCCGCTTGAGAAATCTGTTCTGGAAGCAGTCCAAACAATTTGAGGAATCACCTTTGTTAAATAGAATTCAAGTACCATAACTCCATAAACTACATTTTCATGTGTGGAGAATTTCAACCTGTCTATTTATTATAATGTCACAACCTACAAAACTTATAATTAATAGTTCACCACATTCAAGTTTCTGCAACTCCATGAGAACCCAAATGCTTCAACCGCAGAAAATCAACTAGACCCAATATTTCCCAGAAGAAAATACCAAACAACCTAGCAGTTACATAATCCTTTGACAACATAGTTAATTATTATGAGTTGACTCCCGAAGTATATATGAGCACAAAGCTTTACCAAAATTAGAAGAATATAAAACAACAACATAGCATATTATATTAAAAGTAATTCAAAGGTACCGTTTTAAAAGAACTTTTCCAGCCTCATTGATGTTCAATCTTGCAAGATGCTTACTCTTGTCCAACACGTACGCTTTGTCAGTCTTCCTTTTCGGCATTTTCTGCAACTGGGTATCTTAAAACAAATATATTTCAGTGCAGAAAATAAAATAACAGTATCTCTTATGAAGTCAAAATGCAATTTATGTGAATTAATCGTTATTGACATTTATTTACGAGACTGAACGACGAGAATTTGAAATTGATTGGAATAGTAAACTTTGAATTGTATAAAGAAATTGGTATATGCATCAGCGGATTCACAAGGTTTCCGGCAAAGTTTTGAAAAAGAGAGAGAACCAGTGATAAGGACGTGGGATCCACAGTGCTTGCAATAATAGACGAAGAGATCAGAGTCAGGGCCATCTGGAGCTGCATCCTCACTCGAGTACGTATGCGTCGTTCTTTTCGGCATTTCTTCCCTACTTTTTGTGTCGTCTTGGTTTCTCCGATATCCGGTCCGGGTCGAGTTTTTTAAGGCTCAGCTGCTCTATTGATACTATCCTGAAAAGGGCTGTGTTGCCACTCGCGAGTTTTAGCAAACAAAACAGCGTCGTATCGGGACCTGACCCTCAGCTTATATGTTTTAGTCTATCGGGATTTTTCTAAATTTCCCATATGCTAGCTCCTTCTCAATTTCCCGTAAATAGTGGGTGGTAATGATATTGTAGCTTGTTGATCATCACGCACAAAATCACTCACCTTAAATCTATCGATGGCTTATGTTAGTCTATTTACCGAGTCATTTTGACCAACAAGCACAGTACAATGCTTATTGCCAATCGATTGTAAATGTGAACATAACGAGATTCACCAATTGCACAATTATGTTTGTTTTGGTTACAAGAAACTGGAAAAGTTCATTCAGATTTTGTTAGTACTCTTTGCAGCTGCCTTTTTATTCATTCGGTTCAGATACACAATTAAAGTCACACTCTTCGATCCAAAAAACCAACCAATTCGCTAAATAGCCTTGGGATCTGATAAATCCAACTTTAACACACAGACCGCATTGCAAGATTTTACGTCTTCCATTTTCGATTTGGTTAATTTCTGTTGATCATAGCTGGATAGTAAATGGCCTCGAGTAATATATTTTGCCACGTAGAAGGAAACTTACCATTTTAAATAATAATCGGATAAATAAGAAAAGTCACTGTAAATATTAAATGCTCTAAAATGTTTGTTCATTGCAAAACCACCAAAGAAAAAAAAAACATACACTAAATAGGCAAAATCCACAATGGAAAAATAACACTCTTATACTGAAATATAAATATAACACTCTTTGTGTTGGCCATTAACCAAGAAAACCTCTCCTGGAAACATCTCCAGCACCCGCCGCCAAGGATAAGAGAATTCTGTAAGTAAAAAATACAATACTAAGTCCATAGTGAATAAAGTGATACATAGACCAGCAAAACTTTATATGAAGTTTCACAGCAACCATTTGATAACGGTGCCACGGAAGTTATTACAGCATAATGAATTGAAATATCAGAAAAGTTTGAAAATGTAAACTTACATATCTTGTTGAAAGCAACAATATCGCAGCTCTGAACATATTCATTTATTGGCTCTACTGTCAGATGTTCCTCAATGAGATCGTCAACGGACACCAGGTCGTCCACAATGGTGAGCATTATTGTCATTTTCTTAATACCATATCCAACAGGTACAAGTTTGGCTGTTATAAAAATAAAAACCTCATACTTCAGACTTGGATTAAAAATTGAACAACATTAAAGTAATAAAAAGCATTAGAAGAATTTCTAAGTAGAACATACAAGATGCAAAGTAATCTTCAAGTCATTACCAATTAAACAAAGAAAAGAGAAATGCAAAGCAAAGGACTTCATATGAAATTTAAAGGGAGAAGATTGATGGTACAGCACACTTTAGCATGCAATTAAAGCAAAATTGTTTAATTAATTTTGTCCGAAAAGGAAAGGACCCCCATCCAAAATGGTTCCAGGTGAAACAAACACCAGTAGACGACTTTCATCTACATCAGAGATTAGGAGAACTACACTTAAAGGTACAGAGAGAAAGAACATACATGCTCCCCAGAGTAAACCTTCCATCTGGACGCCTCGTACTGCTTCCTCAAGTTTTTTCATGTCAGTCTCATCATCCCATGGCTTCACATCCAAGAGAACTGATGACTTGCCAGCTGTGAATGGAATACAAGCACATTTAGCTCATAAAATTAACAGTAATAAATAAGATAATCAGTTTCTCAGTAGTAGATAAATTTATCCTCAACAAGATGGAGAAGGTTAAATTCTTTCTTTCTGCTATCAAATGAATTAATCAATTAAACAGTAAGACAAAAAGCTTACATTCTTTCTTTTTTGCAGATGCCTTAACCGCAGCTGCGCGTTCTTCAGCAGCCTTCTTTTCCTCTTCTGTCTCTTCGCCAAACAAATCCACATCATCATCATCATCATCCTCAGCAGCTGCAGCCTGAAAATTATGACATATATTAATAACTATAAACAAGTTCCGAAACTGATAAGAGAAAAAAAAAACCATAAAGAAAATGATTCAAGTATCCAAATCAAAATTGTGAAAGCTCTTTCTATATAAATAGACCACAAAACACTACTTGCCTTTGTGTCATCAACGGGAGGTGTCGCAACAGCCTCTGAGATAGGGGCACATCCCTCAACAATGACACCTGAACCTTCCCCAGAAACACCACTGAAATAGCAATATCAAAAAAATTAGTGCAAATGATTCATGAATAATGGAAGTACAAGAATCATCGAAATTGAATTAAACTTGGGTCCACTGACTGGCGTTGTAACAAGACAACCATAAAAAAATGGGTACTTACGAGATCCTTAAGAGGGCATCAATATGGTTGTACCACCGTGACACATTCACATAAGCAGATGATGGAGCTTTTGAAAAAGCGGCATAAACAGTGACGTCATCCTTTGAGGCTTGGTAACTGACAGGAGAGACAAAAACAAAAGCAGAGAACTAGTTAATCATCATCATAGAGTTTCACGTTAAGAAGTAGCATAATTGAACTTACCCAGTAATGTAACTGCGAGAAAGAAGGTAAGCATCAAGCTTCTTCAAACCCGCATCGGAGTGAAGATCATGGAATGCGAGTGCCATTGCTAGCAAAGTACGTCTATGGTATGCTTCTGAAGTTAAAAAAAAACTGAAAAATGAAAAAATAGTAATAGTAAGCGACCACTATTTCCATATAATGAAGGTAAGTAAACACAATCGTTAACACAATCACGATTCCACGATAAGCTATATACAAGCGTGTCACAACATGCTTGAGATCCCACATAACACAGTAAAGATGAAAACGAGCTTAAACAACTTAACTCTAAAGCAATCTCAGAAGCCAAATGAAAAAGAAAAAAAAAAAAAAAAAGTAGACTAGTAAGCATATAAAGAGAAGAAACAGTAATTGAAATCTTGTAGCCTGTAAAAAGTTGAAGGAGCAGATAAGCGCGTGTATGCTTGTGACGTGTTGAGAAGATGAACGATTATGATTATTGAAGAAAAGGTAGATCTGGGTCTTACCGGCGGCTGGTTATGGAGGTAATTTGAGAGGAGAGGAGCGAATGAGCGAGCGTGGCGAAGTTTAGGGTAAGCTATTATTTATAGGAGAGTAATGATCAGGTGTTTCGCGGCTTATGAACTTAATACAACTCGACTGTTTTAGCACATCTAGAAGTGGATATTCACAAAGGGGAGCTGTGGGCCAGAAGTCCAAAACATGCGACTTTTTGAGCACCCATTGGTCTCAGATTTTAGGGAAGATTTTAAAAAAGATTAAATAATTTAATTTCTTTCCAATCATTATAACAAACGAAGGTAATATATGCATAAAACTTGAAAAGGATAAAAAGTTTGGTTTTTTAAATACTATCTAAAAAATTACTCTAAAATTTAAAAAATAGTTAGCTTTTTTTTCTGTTAAATTGTATTTCACAACTCCAGATTATATCATAGTTTTCAGTTTTATCTTTTTCCCAATTCCTTGCATTTGTCACTTGGGCCAAATCCTTCTAGGCTGATCNGATGGTCATATTCGTGTTTGCCTAATTTTGGTCAAGGCTATATGTGAATGAAGTTTCAAGTTTTGCTTCAGTATTTTCATTTAAATTGTAGTTTCACTTTCCACCCTCCACTGGATCAGGCTAGATACAAGCAGAGACAGCTGCTTGAAAAATGTGTCCCATAAGCAACTAGGGGTGGGCAATTATACCCGACCCGAAATTTCAGGTTTTTTTCGGGTCTTCTTTTATGGAAACCCGACTTCGGGTCGAAGAAGCACAACCCGTCGGGTTTCGGATCATAATCGGGTTTTTATATCAAACCCGACCCGAACCGACCCGAGAATTTAAATTTCTAAAATTAAGGAGTGAACATGATTCGCACCCCCACCCTCCTTTAACCAAGTTTGCAGCTGTGCCACTGGGTTACAAAGCCCTTTTAACATAATTATGTAAAATATTTTATTTATTACATAACAAATATTTAAACTTTGACAAAATTGGGANTAGATGGGACTCGAACCCATCACCCAGACATAACAAAACACATTATGCTGCCCCCTTACCGCTGAGCCGCAATTTTTTAGAGATTCACTTTCTAAAAAAATATATTTATTTTATAAAAAATCCGATCCAAACCCGACCCGACCCGGCAAATCAACTGAGTTTGACCGACTCGAAACCCGACTAAACCCGACCCGCCGGGTTCATTTTTGTCAAAACCCGAATTCGGGTCCAAATTTCTCGACCCGTCGGGTTTCGGGTCAACGTCGGGTTGGGCGAAACGCGACCCGACCCGACCCGTGCACACCCCTATAAGCAACCTCCGTTCTAAACGAAATGGTTGATAACGTACTGCTCTGCTTATTTACCTGGTTTTCAATTTCTCTCCGTCGACTGCATTCTCAAACAACAACGAANGCAATCATGATTTTATAAGGGGCATGCATTTACAACTGTTTCTGATGATCACATTTCAATTAAAAAAAAAAAAAAAAAAAACAACAACAACAAGAAGAAGATTATCACTATAACACTTTGATTCGATGTGTGAATCAGTAAATGCCTTGGCGGACCAAATGGCAACCAATATAGAGTCACTAACTATTGCAAGATTGGTATTATCCTAAAGAAGCAACCAGCCTATGCCACTTCCATTGTGTATATACACCTCGCCACTAACTGCGATTAACTATTTAGAACTGTGAAAGTAAGTCGGATATCCCATCTGCAGGAATCTATAAATTTATCTGTCGTAAGATTTAAGTTTCTCACAGAAGCAATCCAAGTCTTCAGGACCAAACCAGTCTTCCTTCATCTGTAGCATAGCAGTAAAAAGGGAAATATAAAGTCACTTGAAGATAATGACTTCCTTGTAGTATATAGTAGCAGAAGGTTGCATGACAACATAACTTACAAAGTAAGGGTATTCCTCGGTAATGCTAAAATTTTTTGGGGCACCCTCCAAAAATAAATTGATAAAGTAAAGCACAAAATAGCCACAATCCTTGTCATTTCTTTGTTGGGGAACCTGGGTACAATTTTATCCAATCAACAAGGGAATTTGAAATATATGGATTTAAAAAGCAACCAATCGATTACAAGTATTATCACCTCAGGCACCAGGATAGGTATCTGAGAAAGCTGTTCTTTCTTTTCTGGCCTTGCTTCTGCTTCATAAATGTCCAACACAAACCTAGAGAGACAGTGAACAATAGGACTGAGCAGTAGCGCCTAGCATACAATACCAACATCCATTCAAACAACAGTAGTGAAACTAGAAGGCAGCTAACAGAATCATACTTCCTTATCAGAGGTTCAAGCCTCCTTGGGTCAGCCATTCGAAGTGAATCCAGCAACAACAAGCATGGCTTTATAGGATCAAATTGCGAACTTTGTCCAAAGTTGCAGAGAATCAAGAGACTCCAGTGACTCCTAAAAAGATTGCATCTCTATTTATATGACCCAGAATGACAAGACAGAACAAAGTCAACTTCTATAAATAGGGCAAACGAAAAACCAACCAGTGAATAATAGGAACAAATACATATTTCTTCGAGAATATGTGCATCCTCTTAATCCAAGTCAACACCTTTTCTTTGCAAGATTCTTCCATGTACAATGAAAACCACAGGCAATCAAGACATGCAAAATCCGACCTCTTATCTTCAGAAAAGCTACTCCATAAATTCCTATGAAAACCACAAAGTTACAATCAGGAGAGGGGCAGGAGTGATTTTTTCGCAGTAGGGTGATCAAGTCTACCTCATATAGTGATCAAACACATTGCTGTCTAACTTCCCCTGTTGCCTGGAGTTTGCATTCGCATTCTTGTAATTAGCTCTCCTATATGACCGTCCACTGCGAGGAGATGCACCTATAAAGGCATAAGGAAATCTAAGCAATTTTCTTGCCTGAAGATTCTGCCACAGTTAATTTTCTGTTAAGCTTTTAACTAACTAAAAAAAAAAAGAGGTGGTTTTCAGGTTTCAAAATGACCAATCTAAATGACAAAATTCCACATACAGTATGATAGCATTTCTGGAAACATCGGACCACTTTGAAATCTGAAGCCAAGACACAAATCGTTCCGAAAACAAGACAAACTAGGACTGACATTATTTCAGAACCATTGATACACAGACTCTCTTCACCGCCAAAGAACGCTTGCTATACCTGTTGAAGATAAATGAAAAATGCCAATTGATTTTAAAAACCAATTCTGATTTCTGTATCAACACCAGTTAAGCAGAAGGAGTAATGCCAACTTGGTAAATTTGAGGTGGTCTGTTTGATATCATCAGAAGCGTATAGTCAAATTTGAGCTTAGTAAAATTTGTCTATAAAATCAGCAGCTGATTAACTGCTGATTAATTTTAATTTTATCGTGCAGAGCACACAAATAACAAAATAATACCAGCATTTCGAACTAGCCAATCAAAACGGCATCACAGTGATCACAGTAAGAAACCCTAACTGTGACCCGGTTTATGCTGACAAAAACTAATAGAGCATCAACGGAAGTATAAAAGTACTTCTTCAACGAAGACGGATTATAGCTTGAAACGACAGACGCGCTTCTTCTAAGACAATATGTAAGGTCAAATAGAGTTTATTTCTCCCTAAACCGTTTTTCGTGGCACTAAAAAAACTTGGGTTCCGTGCTCCATGTGTTGAAGGTTTGAACAATTGTTGCGACATACCTGAAACAATGGAAATAATAACAGGTAAGTCGTCGTCTTCTTCTTCTTCTCCAAGCTGCCTTTTCGCCATTTGAATCCAACTGGTTTCGAGTGCATGGAAATGGATCCACGGACTTGAGCTTTCCAGCTTCCTTGACAAATGAAGTGATAGACTAGCTTAAACGCTTCTAAGGTTGTGCCAGGTTGTTTGGCTGCCTGGTGGAACATACGCTTGGGTAAGACATGTTCTCGTTGCGAATATCGTAATCCTGAATTAAAGATAAATAGTAGTAAATTTACAATGTCACCCTTAATGTTGCATAAAATCGAGGCGTTTTTGTAAACAACTAAATTTATGGGGGTCTCCAAAATGTTTTATCTCTAATTTTCTTCCATTTTCTTAACTAACTTCGTGACCAAATAACTCGTATATCTTATTTTGTACTATATTATTTAAATTTTATTCTTTTTCGTGCTCTTTCTCTATTGGCTTAAACCATAAATAAGTTTACAAAAAATAGTTTAAAACCAGTTTAAAGTTGTTTACAGTCTATTATTTTGAAATGATTTGTAAAAAATAAAATAAAAAATAAAATGAATTATTATATAATCGAGTTTGAAAACTCATTCTCTAACACCACCTATATCAACCTATCGAGACCAATAGATTAGGCAATTGACCTGTAATAATCCGTTGGTCTATCATAGATAAAATTGACATCTCCATACGTCAAAATAAGTTTCAAAAATGTATTTAGATAGAATATAGATGTTTTCATCTACTAAACTTGGTTAAAAAAAAAATAAGAGGCTTATTATTTTTCAAAATAACTTGAAATTTTATTATTTCTCGTAATTTTTTATAATATCAATTATCTTTCAAGTTTTAAGAGACAACTTTATCCTCAAGGTTTTAAGAAAAATAATAATAATTAAAAGTAACCCTATTTTGAAGAGCTTTTTTTAAATTAATCCTTCCTCAAAAAAAAAAAAAAATTCTCATACTCGTAGCCTCCAACCGTTAAATTACGTTCATAACCCTCCATTTCTATTCACACTATCTCTCCCAATTTCACGAACTCTTGTTGACGTTATCAAATCTAACATCACATTCTCAATGTCAATCGAAAATCCAAATTCAATAGAACTTCTGTAATCAATTTCTTTCCTTCCATTCATCGAAACCCATAATATCAAACAATCTTGAGGGCAAAAAAGTTAATGAATGCCCTCGTTGAGAAAAACCCTCCATTAATTCTCCTTGATGTAAGCAACGAGGATTTGTTTTGTTTTTAAGTGATGTTCCTCCGCTTCCCCAAGCTGACATCGTAAACTTCAAATGTGTGGACTTTGC
This sequence comes from Bursera cuneata, assembly GCA_026212285.1. Classification (NCBI taxonomy): domain Eukaryota; kingdom Viridiplantae; phylum Streptophyta; class Magnoliopsida; order Sapindales; family Burseraceae; genus Bursera; species Bursera cuneata. Next base: position 37,503 of record JANLJB010002962.1, read on the forward strand.
GTATGCCCATGTCACGATATGCAAACAAATCAAAGAACACAATTTTCACCATCTAGAAATTGTTACTTTTGGGATCAAACCAAAAAAAAAAAAAAAGACGCAAAACACAACTCGATGGATCAATAAACGTTGAAAAAACTGACACAGCTCGATGGCTCGGTAAAAGTGGAAAAAAACCAACGGACCGGCATATTATCACTACCTTTAAATCGTTACATTTGTTACCAAACCCAAACAAGACATGCAAAACAGAGCTCGATGGCTTANGTAAAAGTGGGAAAAAACTGACAGACCAAGATGAAATCAGAGGATCACCGAGCAGTCGAGCGTTATATGGCTTGATGACCCTCTAATTTCTTTTAAAGTCACCGGACTGTCAGACAGCTCGACAAATAAATGAACCACCGAGTCACATAGCGCTCGATGGCTCGGTGACCCTACATTTTCCACAGGCCGCTGGACGTCGACTTCAACCTGTCAACTTTTCCTTTTTTAAAATACTACATGTTTCTTATCTCTCCATCATAAATATCCGAGGGTATTAAGGTGATTTTAAATGATTGAAGGCTATTAGAATGATTTTTTTTTGGAAGGAGATTAGTTTAAAAAACACCGTTTATAATATGTTTTTTTTTTAATTTNTGATTGAAGGCTATTAGAATGATTTTTTTTTGGAAGGAGATTAGTTTAAAAAACACCGTTTATAATATGTTTTTTTTTTTAATTTTCCCTAAGAAAATATACATAATGCTTCCTAATGTCATTCATCAACAATTAATTCGTATATATGGTAAAGTACAATATGAATTGATTTAAATGATAGATTATGTCAAAAAATACGTGTATTTTGTTTACTATTTAGCTAAATATCAACATAAGAATAAATATGAATTGATTTAAATGTAACCTAATAATTATTGATAGACTGACATGAAAATTAATGGATATTATTATATATTTTTAAAATATCTGGAATGAAGATATATAGTTTTAGAATAATAGGATGATATTTTGATATTTCTCTTAAAAGAAATATGGGATTTTTTTTTCTTTTGGCAACATCGACTTATTATTTGAGAGTTCTAAATTTGGTAGTTGCGTATACTTGGCCAAAAAAATCCAACCCAAACGAAGCCGAATTGGGAAAGAGTTTTAGTAGAAACACTAAATAGCAATAATAACGACTAACTATTTTCCTCTTGTTTTATATTCCCTCCAATCCCATCCTCTCCCTCGCTTCGCTTGTTCACAAGACGACCACTTGGACTAATTATTGTCACTCGTGCGTCTTAGTCACCTTGACAATCCCATGCTGGCCCACTAGCCCCCCTCCTCATGATCAACTTCAATTTACTCATCTGCCGTCTGATCATAATCAAACGGTGTACCAACACTTTCATGACAAATAGCCGTAAACTTCTCAAAATCGTATTTATCATCCACTCAGCCAGCCAGACAGCCAATCTTATCAGTGTCAGATCGGATGAGTCCCACTCAACTCATGCATTCACACCACACCGATGAGCAAGGACGAAGAAAGCTTAACTACAATTTTCATGTACATTTCATGCTCTATTTAGACAACCGCCATAACCATAAATATCTACTAATGTAATCCAATTTATCGTTATCTTCTACCCGCTCTCTCGTCAAAGCGTGTAATCCATAATCGCTACGTTTCAGTCATGTACAGTTGACACGTTTGACTGTGTTTTTATTTTTTTCTTTAAAAAATATAAATTATTTTTAAATAATTAAAATATCAAACAATTAATTTTAAGATATTATTTTCAATTAATTTTTTTATTCTAATTGAATTAATGAGAGACATTTTCACATTTCATGTAATCTTAATCATTAGGAGATTAATTGTTTGTTGACCTTTATACACTTAAATTGCTATAATTTATTTGCTTATATTGGTATATGAGGGGTGGAACATATTTATCAATGTCAACATATTATAGGAAAAAATATTTTATTTAAATTTAAAAGATATTAATTTTTAATATATGCTTTAGGACAGAGTAATATAACTGAAAAAATAAATATAATTAGAGAGAAAATAATAAAGCAACAAGAGAGAAGCTGGTCACATAGAAGTTCTCGCTTATCCAGCCCAGTCCAACTGTTAACACTAACTTAGTAACGCACCCCGTCAGTCCGTCACTGCCGTGGCGTATCCTAGGAAACAGCCTAACAAAAATGTTGCTAACATGTACCAACAACCAAACACCACCTTATTGATATGATGCTATCTTACGCCGGTCAGCTACGGCCACTGCCTTTGTAGTTCCTTGGCATAAAATATATTATCATAAGCATAACTTGAACTCCAATGATAATTAGGATGCATCAAAATTGTGTGCACCAACCGGAAACAGACAGACAAATTTAAAAACGATACCATTAAATCTAAATAATTGTTTGTATATAAGTATAACTCTTTCCATTCCCATTTCTCTCTCTTAGTATTGAATACAGAGAAACAGAAAAGAACCAGAAGAAACCAAACCAAGCCAGGGAGTCATGGTTTCAACGAGACGAAGTGGATCTCTCTCTGGTAACAATAGCAAGAGATCTTCATCTTCTGAGGACAAGCCTCCCTCGCCCAAGCGTCAGAAGGTAAAGATTTTTTTTTTTTTTAAATTTTAGGTGAGTCAAGAGATATGGATTTTGGTGAAATTGCGGGATTTGAGTTTTCAATATGTGATATTTTAGGTCGAAAATGGCGGGACGGCGGAGAAACCGATGCAGGCGACGGAGATTTCCAAGGAAATGTGCGCTCCTGCAGCGGCGAATCCTGGAGAATGCGAGATGGCGGATGCTCTGATCGCCGGAGAGGGCGTGAGTGGTGAGAAGGCGGATGCCACGTCAGCCGTGGCCGTGTCGACACCTATCGCTGAAGGTAGTTGTTTCAACTCTTGAGGAAAAAAAAAGAAAGATTGTCAGTCTTTGTTATTTGTATTCGAGTGTTGTTTTTTTTTTTCAGTGAATTTTGGGATTAGAATTTGAAATCTTTTGGAGTTGGTTGTTTGGTTGGTTGGTTCTATTGTTGTTGCTTTGGAAGGGTCGACTCCAGTTGTCGAAGAGAAGCGGAGGACTTCCTTCCCTTCGTCGAGTTTATGTCAGAAGCAAAACCCAGCTTTCGCAACATCAGCACCTTGGTGCAGGCTTATATCGCAGTTTGCGCAGGTAATTGGAGTTCGTCGTGTCAAATTTTCTGTGTCTGGAACAATCAAGCTTTTTGGTTGTTTGCTTCAAATTGAGATCTAATGAAGCTATTTGCGCATCAAATTGTGGAATTAGCTCTACTAGATACCCATCATTTTGATTTTAGGATTGGTTAAATATTTTTTGTAATCAGTGAAGTATTCAATGTACTGCAGAATGCAACTTTATCTATTAGCGCTCCAAATTTCACAATTGGATCAAGCAGACACTGTAGTTTTTCATTGAAGGACTCAACCATTAGTGCGATTCTATGCAAGATCAAACATAGACAGGTATTGTCTAAATTTATGCTGATGAGACTATTTGAAATTAAGGAGAGTATACACAGGTTGGCAAATCTGTGCCCTTGCAAGTGACAGTGTTCTATGATGCAAACTTTTGTTGCTAGTTACATGGACCAACTATTAAAGTGGTCTAGTCAGGGGCCGTTGATTTGAGCATTTCTTCTTTTTTGTTTTTGTTACTGGTGGATTTTCATTTGTGGGGATAAACTCCTTAAATATGTATATGCAGTATGAGTACTCATTATTTGTGGACATGATCAGAACGAAGGCAGTGCTGTGGCCGTGCTAGAAAGCACAGGAAGCAAGGGCTCAGTCCAAGTAAATGGGACAATTCTGAAGAAGGGTACAAGCTGGGAACTTAAGTCGGGTGATGAGATTGTCTTTGGTTCTCAGGGAAACCATGCTTATGTATCCCTTTCTTGTTGTCTTAGGGCTATACATCTACCAAGTTCTCTCTGGCTTCTTGGATATTTTCTAGTGCCTTATGGTTTTTCCTTTTCCTTCTGTTGCGTGTTAGTTCATTTGTATTAATTCATATAAGGTGAGTTCCTTAATTTTTCTCCGCATAGATATTTCAGCAACTCTTGACTGAGGTTCCAATTAAAGGTGCTGAGGTTCAAAGCAGTGCTGGAAAATTTCTGCAGTTTGAGAGAAGGACAGGGGATCCTTCAGCCGTGGCTGGGGCATCCATTTTGGCATCTCTTTCCAATTTGCGACAAGATTTATCACGTTGGAAATCTCCGGCTCAATCAATCAGTAAAATCCAACAAGGGACTGATTTACCTACTCCTGCCGATCATGACGGTACAGAGGTTGATATTGATGGATTGGAAGGCAATTCAACTGCAAATGTCGAGAATGATAAAGCTGCAGACATTGGAGCCGTTGGCAAGAATATTTCTCTTGAATGCAACCAGGAGGCTGGCATAGAGGCAGGCAATGTAAAACTCTCTGGGGTGAATGATTTGCTAAGGCCTTTCTTGAGGATGTTTGCTCCATCAACTAGTTGTAATCTGAAATTGAGCAAAAGTATCTGTAAACAGGTATTGGACGAAAGAAACGAGTGGAGAAGGGATTCACAGCCAGCATCAACGATGGCTATGTCTATACGGCGTGATATCTTCAAGGAAGACATTCGTGCAGGAATTCTTGATGGTACAAACTTGGAAGTGCCATTTGAAAATTTCCCATATTATTTAAGGTACTATATATTTTTATTTCTACCTTATTTGTTTATTGTCTTAGAGTAGTCTCTGGCGTATTCAACACCATAAATACATGTTGTAATTCTTAAATGTTACTTGGTCTAGGGGTATAACATGTTTGATTTTAATATTTTTCTTCCAGCTTTTTGGCAGAAATATTCTTATGTAGGATTGGGTGTTTAGATTTTAACATTGTGGTTCCTCTGGCTGCTAGAAGTGCTAATGTTTTTTTAGGATGTTAATCTTCCACTGTGGGGTTATATTTTGCTTTTTTTTAATATTAAATAAAGATAATACTAACTTGTGGGTTTATTTTTATTTTATTTTGTTTTTTCTCATGCAGTGAGAATACAAAAAATGTGCTGATTTCAGCTTCATATATACACCTAAAGCACAAAGAACATGCGAAGTATACTTCAGAGCTAACTACTGTGAATCCACGGATTTTGCTTTCTGGTCCAGCAGGTGTGTTGGTATTTGCCTATTGTCATTCAAATTATTTAGTTGTCTGTACTAGTTCACTGTCTGAATTTCACATTAAGTTTCTTCCTGTGAATACCTTTTCAGGGTCTGAGATCTATCAGGAGATGTTGGCAAAGGCACTTGCTCACCACTTTGGGGCTAAATTGCTCATATTTGATAGTCATTCACCTTTGGGTGTAAGATAAAAATTTCCTACTTGATTCCAATAAGTGGAATTAACTCTCCTTAGTGCTTTTTCTTCTTTGGTTCTTTGCTAGGATCTGTTGTTAATGTGATAGTCTGATTGTTAAAAATTATATTCTGGTTGTTGAAATTTTGTGTTAGTATGATTATGCGGATTTGATAGTCATATTGTATTTCTTGGATTCTGCTATTACTACTTTACCCATCAGAGATGTCAAAGGCTGAATAACTGGCTAAACTATTGATTTTATAAATGTTTAGGCTTTATCTTCTAAGGAAGCGGAGCTGCTGAAGGATGGATCAAATCCTGAAAAATCATGCTTCTGTGTTAAACAGGGACCGTTGTCCACTGATTTGGCTAAGAGTGTGAATTTGTCTGCCTGTGAATCAGATGCACCTAGCTCTTCAAATCACCCTTCTTCGTGTGGCCCAGAATATCAACCAAAGACAGAGACTGACGCTGTACCAACGACATCGGGGACATCTAAGAATCACATGTTCAAAATAGGTATGCCCCTGGACCTAGAAAGGAAAACAAATAGTATGTATGGTTGAGTTTTTCTTGGAGAGACCTTTTGGTTTTCCAGCACTCTTTTACATGTTGAAGTTTTTGAATCATCGTGGACTTTTACTTGGTGACAATTCTATGAAATCGAAACATGCAGGTGACAGAGTAAGATTCACGGGCTTATATCCAGCGACATCTACTGCAAGGTGCAATATATGTTGACAAGTTCCTAAGGATACTATCATACTTTTCTTGTTTAATATTTCACTTCTAGATGCAATTTGCGCTTTTATCTGTAATATGGCTCTTTGTTGATCACAAAATATGTTGATTAATTTATAATTTTGCTAACTCCCTGTTTTCCTTTATTAGAACCAAGTTTCTAAGCATCTGGAAACTTTTTTAGTCAGATAATATATTTTGATGTAGGATACCTGATGATCCAACACACCTAGAGTGGCTGTTTGGATATTTTGCTGAATATATAGCAGCTTTTTACGTTTGGAATCCATGTAATTTATGATATTCTATTTTACATGTAGGGGCCCAACTTGTGGTTGTCGTGGAAAGGTTGTATTGCTTTTCGAACACAATCCGTTGTCCAAAATTGGTGTAAAGTTTGATAAGCAGATCCATGATGGCGTTGACCTTGGTAGCAACTGTGAACCAGGTCACGGATTCTTCTGCAATGGTAATTTCAAATTCTGCTATAAAATTCTGTGAGTTAGACCATGCAAATTATCCTAAAATATTCAGCCCTTTGCCCCAGTTTATTGAACTTCTCTCTCTCTCTCTCTCTTTCTAGTTACTGATCTTCGTTTGGATAACACTGGTGCGGAAGACTTGGACAAGTTACTCATTAACACACTGTTTGAGGTATTTACTAGAAAGTGAATTTATGTGTAGTTTTGTGCTTTAGTTCTATTTTATTATTTTTTCATTCACTTCTTTTTATTTTTTATCAGGTTGTATGCAGTGAGAGCCGAAATTCTCCTTTCATTTTGTTTATGAAAGATGCTGAGAAGTCTGTTGCAGGAAATTCAGATTCATTTTCCACATTTAAAAGCAGATTGGAAAAGCTTCCTGATAGAGTGATTGTAATTGGTTCACACACTCATACTGACAATCGCAAGGAGAAGGTAGTGTTTGTTTGATCTGATGGATTTAACCATGGCGAGGATCTTGTGAAGTAACTTTTCTTATGAGAATGAGGCTCAATTTCATGTTTCCAGAAATTCATGATAGAAACAATTAAGAAATAGAAATTTGTGAATGATTCAGAAAAATTACAAATCATGTTGCTTCTGTACTTGTGTCTGCATGTGTCAGAAAGTAACATATATAGTTATACGTGTAATGTGTACATACATAAACATATAGATGATTGTGTCTTCATGTAGTGATTCTTATAAACTATATGGGCTTACTTCAAGTTTGGATGAAGTTAAATTTAAAATATTATGATAAACAAGTTGCTTCAAATGTCATCTTGGTCAAGCTGATGACACAAATGCTGTTTCTAAGTGAAGCCTCTAAAATTGAGCCTATGTCTTGTTGTCTTGTATTGTAGCCGTACCTGGAGATTTATGGCTCTAGTCTTGCATACCACTGAAGATTTTTGAATTGCTTATGTTTTAGCATTTTCCACTTGCAGTCACATCCCGGTGGCCTGCTTTTCACAAAATTTGGCAGCAATCAAACTGCTCTGCTTGACTTGGCTTTCCCGGTAATGCTTTTATATTTTTAATTGTGCTTTTTATTTCATTCTAAAGTTATTACATTATAGTCTTATCTTATTTATCTTCTCTTATTGGGGATGAACTTTCTTTGGACAAAGGGTTGTCTGCCATTTTTGTGTATATGAAAGTGTAAAGATCAATTCCATTCCTCAACAAGCTTGTGAATATATGTGTTTATGAAGAAGAAACAGCATCATGGATATTTTTAGTTTTTTCATGCATAGATTTTTCTGATTCATATCTGCAAATTAGTTTTTTTGTTCATGCTCTTGTAGTTCATAGATGTATACTGTTCCTTCACCGTACTCGGTTTTTCGTCTTGCCCTGTTTTATAACAAGAGTTGCTTGAATATTGATTACTTTATCCTTATTTTTGGTTGTAGCTAGAAGTAGTATAGCAGTTCTTTTGCTTCATATTCTTTATTTTGTGGCATGTAATTTGAAACATGTAATGCAAGCATCAAGTTCAGTACTGAATAATTGAAACATAGTATATGGAATTGTCATTGTTGTGCATGGAGATTAAATTCAAGTTCTGTCAGGAGCTTGTCATTTCTGGTTACAAGAGCTTCATATCTCATTCTTCAAGTCAGTTCCAAAAATAATTTGATAGGGACCTGGTGCCAAGGTCCCACATCGAGTAGTATGGGCT
>JANLJB010002962.1:45840-81680 GCA_026212285.1 Bursera cuneata
CTCTCCCTCCTCAACAGTTAGGTCCCTATCATAATTCAATCTTTTAGGGTTTACCAATTTGGACTGCTCTTTGAATGCTTTGAACAGATTGAGCTGAACCAGGGAAGGTGATAGCCATAATCAATGCCCCAACCTGCATTTGGGCAAGGTTGGATTTGGCTTCCCATTTGTGCCTCGCCCCAAATACTAAGTTGCCTCTAGTCTATACCTTTTTGTATTTTTTGATCAAATTAGGGATGTTTCTGCCCTGTTTCAGACTCTGCCTCTCTTTCTAACAGAATTTCATGCCTCTCATCTGTCATCTATGATCTTTTAGCGTTATCTCAACTTCTACTGTAACAATTGAGGATGTGGACTTATTCTCTCTAAGAATTGAATCAAACTCTGTTTGGTTGTTCTGACAAAAAAGTTAGATAAGGGAGGTGGTGCTTCGAATTTCTCTTATCTATCTATATGATCAATCTGGTGTAGATATGCTTTTTAGGTTGGAAAAATACGTTTGTTTCCAATCTGATTTGAACTGATGTGGCAAGACAGGGTGGTGATGGTGCTCATTTTCATTCACTGGGTTTGGGGATGGCAAGTTGAGGATTTCTCTGAGCTGGGAAAATATGGCAGGCCAGGGGGCTGTATTTGATGTGGTGTGGGGGGATAGTGCAATGTCACCCTGCCTCAAGTCTGCCTTGTTTCCATCCCTAATTTTTTGTTTTTGTATGCATACAAGACTTTGTGTAACAGCTGTTGCTTCTTTTGGATTAATATGCCTCTGGCTTCTCTCTCTCTCTAGTTCTCTTTTGTAGGCTATTGCATGTTTGCTAAGTGAAATTTTGAGGCTGTATTTTGACATTGTTGATTTTTGGAGGCATGATGTTGCTGTCTTGATATTCTCAGGATAGTTTTGGAAGACTCCATGACCGAGGGAAGGAAGTTCCAAAGGCAACAAAATTTCTAACTAAGCTTTTTCCCAATAAAGTAACCATTCACATGCCACAGGTCTGTAAATTGGATGTAGTTTATAAGCTCATTTTTTAATTATTAGTTCCTTTAAATCTTGTTTCAACGGTTTGTGAAAACTTATGAACCCTTGTAGGATGAGGCACTTCTTGTCTCTTGGAAGCATCAGTTGGATCGAGACGCTGAAACTCTAAAAATGAAGGGAAATCTGAATCATCTGCGCACTGTGAGTAACTTTTGCTGCCTAATTATGGGGCATTAACACTTTAGATGGGTTTATAGTGCTTAAATTTGCTCTACTGGGCTATAGTTTGTGGTGAAAGTTGTTTTTGTAGGTAATATTATTACAGTTGAAATTTTGAAGTGGATTTGGCTGTTTTTGGGTGTAATGCCTAGATATTTGTCTGTCTGTTCACATGTACATTGTATTCTGTTGGTGTACTCATCTCTATGGTGGCCACAGTATTCATGATACCTGAGATTAACAATGCCCCTAAAAACTATACTGAGGCTATGATTGTTGTGCATTGAGTTTCAGATTTAGTGGAGATTTGATGCTGTTGCTGTTAACATCTCTATGGTCAAAGATGCACGTGTTAGGAAATATTATTCTTGTAATAATTCATATATTTCATATATAGGTTCTGGGTCGGAGTAGGATGGAATGTGAAGGACTTGAGACGTTATGCATCAAGGACCAATCGCTTACAAATGAAAGTATGTTCCTTTTTTATATATCTTGAGGTTAAAATCACAATTTTTTTTTCCTCTTTTTTCTTTTTATCTGTAAATTAAAAAGAATGCTAATACAGGTGCAGAGAAGGTGGTTGGATGGGCTTTAAGCCACCATCTGATGCAGAACCCTGAAGCAGATGCTGATGCAAGACTTGTTGTATCTTGTGAGAGGTAACCGATTGTTCATCATCTAAAATCTATTTCAACAATTGTTAGCTGAATTATTGGCTTTCGTATGGAAATTACACAGTTGTAATGCGATGTTGCAATTCTGGCAGCATCCAGTATGGGATTGGAATCCTACAGGCTATCCAGAATGAATCTAAGAGCTTGAAGAAGTCGCTTAAGGTGGTTACTTATTTTCTTACAAGTTGATGATAATCTATGAAGTTCATAGATGTAGACATATTCTGAGCTAACTTATGCTTTCCTAATACCTTTTCCCAAAAAGAATAGCATTTCTAACCTTCATAATGTTATTGCTTTGGCTAATAGCAGGATGTCATAACAGAAAATGAATTTGAGAAAAGACTTTTAGCTGATGTTATTCCACCCAGTGATATTGGAGTTACTTTTGATGATATCGGAGCTCTTGAAAATGTTAAGGATACATTGAAGGAGTTGGTGATGCTTCCTTTACAGAGGCCTGAACTATTCTGCAAAGGACAACTGACCAAGGTATCACATTTCCTCATATTCAGATAAATAAGCTTTTTGGTGAACTATTGTACATCTGATGTTATATTGATGTGGTTTATGCATTTTTTCCGCTCTATTTATGATGTATGTATTCTGTCACTGATCTCTCATGTGCCTTTAGCAAGGCACATTCAGATGTTGTTGGTGATATGATATGAATTATTGTGGAAGAGTTCATTTATTTGAATTACACATTACAATCGTACTCTGGAATCTGGCAAAGCAGGGCCATAAACCTCAGTTAGTTTGCTGATATATTTCACTTTATTCTCCCATTCCTATCCTGAATTAAGAGTTGGCTTCTCTGTTGTATCATCTTATAAAGTATTCACCAAGTTCCAGTACCATTAAAAGTTGCAAGTTTTCAAATTCAATGGACTTGCATGTGTTGAGTTGTAAATTAGGAAGATAGATTATTATTGTTAAGTTGTGTAGATTAGGAAAGAAGAGATTAGAAAAGTAGTTATTGTGTTTCCTATTTAGACTAGATTGTATTAGTATATAAAGATGTACAAACTATGAGAAATATACGGAAATTATTTATCTAATTTTACATAGTATCAGAGTCAAGAATTTTCGTCATCGTTTTCCCGCGACCGTCACCGTTTTCTGGTGAGGTTCAGGCTGCCCTTCTCTGGTGTCGGATTTCCACTGCGAAACCACCAACCTAATTGTTTCTCTCTTGCTAGCAAAACCTCCAGTTGCCTGTTTTGTCGTGTTTTTCATCAAATTTTTCTTTTTTAAAGGACCAATTCAGTTATTGTCTGAGTCAAGTTCGTGTTACTGTTCAACACCATGGTATTGTTTAAGTTACTGTTTATAAGACTATTTATTATCGTTTTTACTGTTCACAGCCATAATCACTGATCACCATTGTTGTGGTTACCGTTCACTACTTCCATTACTATTCTTCGCCACTTATTTATCATGTCTTCTGACAACCAACCAACAATTATTCTTACTAAATCTCTCAAGGTCCTTGTATTAACTTTATTTATAGCAAGCTTGGTGCATATAATTTATATGCTCTAGCTTGAGGGAGACTGTTGAGTTGTAAATTAGGAAGATAAATTATTATTATTGTTAAGTTGTGTAGATTAGGAAAGAAAAGATTAGGAAAGTTGGTATTGCATTGTATTGTATTTCGTATTTAAACTAAATTGTATTAGTATATAAAGATATACAAATTATGAGAAATATACGAAAATTATATATCTAATTTCACATAATGAAGCAAGTACTTTATGTTATAATCAAATAGCAGTGAATGGCATCATTCACGCCAATCCCAAAACTATTCCTTTCATGAGTTGAACTATAACTTGGGTAAAATGGCCAGATATAATACAAAGTAAATATGCTACATATATATTTAGACTTTATTTAAGTTTGAGAGTGACATTATCTTCCATATTATTTTCTTTTGGAGTTGTTATAGTTCATGGAAAATATGTGAGCTGCCTTCAAATTATGAGCAAGGAAAGTAGCATCTGAACTTTTTAGCCATATAAGGCCTTATTTTAGATATATGATTGCATGACGAAGGTCCTGTGTAATTTAAAATCATCCCTTCAATGTACTCCCATTCTGTTCTTTGACTTATTCTTATATGGGAATTATAGATTTTGCTATAATCTTCGCACCAATGAGTGTCAGTTTCTGCTATCTTCATCCATCAATACAACAGAACAATTTTTTATGATACTTCTGCATTCAGGGTATTTTTTAGGGTTTTTGAAGGAAAATTCTTACATCAAATTCTTCTTAGTGCAGCCTTGTAAAGGAATCCTTCTGTTTGGACCTCCTGGAACTGGGAAGACCATGCTTGCAAAGGCTGTTGCAACTGAAGCTAGTGCAAACTTCATCAACATTTCGATGTCAAGCATCACATCTAAGGTCAAGATTGTCTGAAGCTCTTACAGCTGATACGATTATGCGTTGATTTTTATTTGATAAATTAAATCTCATATATCTATTGCAGTGGTTTGGCGAGGGTGAGAAGTATGTTAAAGCTGTTTTCTCACTAGCCAGTAAAATTGCCCCTAGTGTAATATTTGTTGATGAGGTAAGCTTGTTATAGCTCTTTTTTAGTATTTTGAATTGGTCTAGTATCATGTATGAACTCACTGCCTTTTTCTTGCTCCGTTTTTTCTCCTTTTATGTCTTATAGGTTGACAGCATGTTGGGGCGGAGAGAAAATCCAGGGGAGCATGAGGCCATGCGTAAGATGAAAAACGAATTTATGGTCAACTGGGATGGGCTGCGGACGAAGGATACAGAGCGAGTTCTGGTACTTGCAGCGACGAATAGGCCTTTTGATCTTGATGAGGCCGTCATTAGAAGGCTTCCACGAAGGTAAAGTGTCACATCAGAGAGGCCTGATACATGAAGCCATAGATATGCATCTGTGAAAAGCACTCTCTGATATCTTGTCATAGCTGACTTCACTTTGACATGGTAAATTTATTTAAGCATAATAACGTTGTGTGCTCTTCCACAGATTAATGGTAAATTTGCCAGATGCTCCAAATAGATCAAAAATACTAAAAGTTATACTGGCAAAAGAGGATTTGTCTCCTGATGTTGATTTTGATTCAGTTGCAAGTATGACTGATGGATATTCTGGAAGCGACCTTAAGGTGATTTTTGCTACTCTAATCTTTGATATGGTACTCAGTGTAGAATTTGTGGAGTGACTTAAGTGATTGGATTGCAGAATCTATGTGTAACTGCTGCTCACCGTCCAATTAAAGAGATACTGGAAAAGGAAAAAAAGGTATATTTTCTTTCTTTGATTAATGGTTGATTTACTTTTATTACGAGAGAAAAATTGTCATGCAATTACTTGATTAAGGATTATAAGGAAATTACGGAACTTGATTTCTACTCAATATTGTCATGTCAACATCACCAAGGACACATTATCCAAGTTATTTGTATCAAGGCTACTTTACCTATCTGTTTCAGTCATCTGGTAATAATCATGTATGAATAAGAGGGCTATTGAAATAATTAATTGAAACTCATTCTGGTAAAAGAACTTGGCTCCTGACTTATGATTTTGAATTATGAGAGAAACTAGAAGGCACCAGAAAACAATGTTAAAGAATTCTGCGCCAAAATCCAACGATACTAATCTCTGATCATGTATCTATGTTTGAAGACATTTAATTTCAGCCATTTACAAATGGGGGCGCAGGGAAAGAAGTGAGGGGAATGGGGTGAAAGGTTTTAGATTTTATTGACATGTAATTTAAGATATTAAAATTTTCAAATAGATTTGCATTTTCTGTAAGCCTATCTATGAGGGATCTAATATGTTAAACTGATAACAGGAGCGTGCTGCTGCACTAGCAGAAGGCAAACCTGCCCCTGCTTTGAGTGGGAGTGCTGATATACGGTCTCTAAACATGGACGACTTCCGATATGCTCATGAGCGGGTAAAGAGAATGAAATTGAATTATTTTGACTTTTGTTTACATTATTGCTTTTTGAACATATTGTTCTTATCATATGAAAATAGGTATGCGCAAGTGTATCGTCAGAGTCTGTAAACATGACTGAGCTTTTACAATGGAATGAACTATACGGTGAAGGGGGTTCAAGAAGAAAGAAGGCTCTTAGCTATTTCATGTGATAAGATCTCTGTACAAATGGTTCTTTCCTTTCAATTCTGGATGTTCTCCCAAAGCCTGTGCCCAAGTAATTTTGCCACATTCTTGCGGGAGTGCCATTTTGTGTAGAATGAATTATAGAGTTTTAAGTTTACAGTTGTTATAATTATGATAGTTTAAGATGTTTGGTATAAAGGATGTCAATGTCAGGACTTCCGAAGTTTTGATGGCTGCACTGCCTTTGTTTTGTAACTTACATGAAGAGCATGCTTTTATATGTAAGTTATCCATCAACATTACCGGTGGAAAACCCTGTAGATACATTTATTGTAATTACTTATGGCTTTTGTAGAATCTAACAATGAACTCTTTAACTATATTTAATCACATTTCCATGCATGCAAATCATTTGATGGTAAGAGAAAAGACTATATAAGAGGAATCGGCACTCTGTTTATTTGCTAATATCTCTTGTAAGTTTTTGAGAAATTAATAAGAAACAGATTCCTGAAAAATGAGGAGTTTGGCCCAGGTTTTCCCAGAAAATGAAAGTTCTTGGCATCAATTTTGTGCAATGAAAAGCTTTGTTCATGACAAATGATAATTCTTTATACACCAAACGTTCTAAGTACAGAAATGTTCATCAAAATGAATTTTTATTATAAAAGGAAAAAAGGAGAAGAGAAATCCACGACAATTGTAATGCTTCCTCAAAGTGTGCTGCCCAGCCTAGATGGATTAGTAGAAAACGAAGGTTAACGTGCTAGGATTCCGCTCATAAGTCGAGGAAACGACATCGTTTGAATCCTAATCTGAACGATGTCGTTTAAATCATTAAAGAAAAGGAACGATCCGTCGTTCCTACTTTACTGACAGTTTCAGTTACACCCAACAGAACACACACCGGGTTACCTCAATTCCCCATCCTTCGTCCTGTTCACAATCTAAACTCTTCAGTCATCAAAACTCCGATTTTCTCTTCTACCAAACAAACACAAAAAACCGGGAATGTTGGATCCGATCCCAACATCACCAGCGCCGACGCCACCGCCTAGATCTGCCACCGACCTATTCTCGGACCCAGTCGACACTCACCCTCGCTGGTTCAGATCCAATCTCTTCCTCTCCCCAACCTTCGACTCCGAATCCTACATTTCGGAGCTCAGAACCTTCGTGCCATTCGACACGCTACGATCCGAGCTCCAGGCTCATCTATCTTCCCTCAATCATGAGCTCATCGATTTAATCAACCGTGACTACACCGATTTCGTTAACCTCAGCACCAAGCTCGTTGACGTTGACGCCGCCGTTGTGCGGATGCGGGCCCCGTTGTTAGAGCTGAGAGAGAAGATCGAAGGTTTCAGAGGCAGTGTTGAAGGCTCCCTCGTTGCTTTGCAGGGTGGTTTGAAGCAAAGATCGGAGGCTGCTGCGGCCAGGGAGGCTCTTGAACTCTTGCTTGACACCTTTCATGTTGTGTCTAAGGTAATTGATTTCTTTTTGGTTGAGTTTGATAACAGATATATGATGCTGTGAAATTAAACTCTAGTATAGCAAACTTTATCTCATTTTATCGAAGCAAGATCTTAGAAAAATTGAAGAATCATTTTTTTATATCCTAAATTTTATCATGTTAATTGGTTCGAGGTGCTCAGGTTGTGTTAAGTTGAAGCATATCTAATTTAGATTGTCGATTTCATTGTGGTTGATGGGTCGGTGTAGAAAGGTTGAAGCAGCTTGGATCTACAAGTTATACAATTTGTCATCTGAAGAATGGAAGCTTTTGGTTATGAGTTGCATTTACTTAATAATATCTAGCTATAATGTCGGAAACTCTATTCGTTTATTGTGCTTATTGGATTCTGATTTGTCTATGAAGTTTTGGATTATAGTGTAGGTTTTGGCGTATGATCTGTTTAAAATTGGGAAGTGGCGTATTCTTGTATTGGTGTTACTAGTTGAAGTCTTCGTTTGGAGGAATTGAAGTACTAATGCCATACCTCACAAATGCTCAGAAACAAGTCTGGAAGAATACATTGTCTTTGATTACTATGTTGAGTAATAGTTTTCAGATTTAATTCTTTAACTTAATTTGGCTTCTTTGAAAAAATGTATTCTGCATAAGGATCAAAATTTGCTGTAAACATCTCTCTTTCCTCTTTACATAGTCTTGGACTGTGGGCTACCAGATTGAGCTTTTGTCCATTTGCAGAATTTCATGTGCTGTATTTAGCGTGTATAATTTTATTTATTTATTTTTTTTACAATTTTGTCTTAGCTTTTGTCTTGTATGTATTTTGATGAGTGCAGGTTGAAAAACTTATAAAGGAGCTACCTAGTGTGCCTGCTGATTGGTCGAATGGAGATGTGAATTTGGATGAAAGGAATTCTATTGGCCATACCACTACCTTACAATCTGTTGAGAATGGAATGAATCCCAGAGAGACTCAAAGCATGCTTTTGGAGAGAATTGCCAGTGAGATGAATCGGTTAAAGTTCTATATTGCTCATGCACAGGTCTTTTTCTATCCCGAATATGTTTTTCTCCTTCATCTCTTATTATTAATTTTTTTCTTTTTTGATATTTCTTATTGCAACTTTCTTTATAGTTTTAATGTGAATGTTGGTGAAATTGCTGGAGATATTTAATTTCCCATTTCTTAACATTTTTGTGGAATTTGCATCATCAGTTTATCATGACCTTCAAACATTAAATAGCACATATGGAACTCATACATTCTGTGCTCATCTCCTTTCTCTATTTTGCCAGTACAGAACCTGCCTTTCATTGAGAACATGGAGAAGAGGATTCAGAGTGCTAGTCTCTTATTGGATGCAAGTTTGGGACATTGTTTTGTAGATGGACTTGAACACAGGGATGAAAATGTAATTTACAACTGTTTGCGTGCATATGCTGCCATTGATAACACGAGGAGTGCAGAAGAAATTTTTCGCACTACTGTTGTGACACCATTGATACAGAAAATTATCCCACATGGGTCTCCAGAGACAGTTGCTGAGGCATCCGGAGATGAACTAGAGAATGACTATAAACAAATTGAGCAATGCATCGAGAAACACTGTAAATTCTTATTGGAAATTTCTTCTGCAGGTATTGCCAGGCACCATTTTCTTCCTATTTTATTTCTAACCACTAAAAAATGCTTCATACATTGGAATTGCCAGAGAGGTTAGGTTAATTTTAAAGTTTCTGTGAATTCTAGTGTCTTTGATTGCATTAAATTGTTGTGTTACTTGTTTTTCAGAGAATTCAGGTTTGCATGTATTTGACTTCTTGGCCAATTCAATCCTGAAGGAGGTTCTCTCAGCAATTCAGAAGGGAAAACCAGGGGCTTTTTCTCCAGGAAGACCCACAGAGTTCTTGAAAAATTACAAATCAAGCCTCGATTTCTTGGCTCATCTTGAAGGTAGTAATTGCTATTTTCTTTCCTGAAATAATTTTACATTAAACACAGAACAATTTTCAAATGTTTATAGAGCTCATTTGGTGTTTAATAATGGATTTCTTAAGAGACTCTTTAGGATTCAATTGCTAATTTATGTAGGAGTATATATTGTTCATTATAGTTATAACATCCAATTGTCATGCAAGGCTATTGTCCATCCAGATCTGCTGTTGCTAAATTCAGAGCGGAAGCTGCCTATTCTGAGTTTATGAGACAATGGAACATTGGGGTTTATTTCTCTTTGAGGTATTCAGTTCAACCCTTGGATGGTCGCTTTGCTAATAGTTGGTTAAATGATGGCCTGACTATATAACTTCAATTCCTTCAGGTTTCAGGAAATTGCGGGGGCTTTGGATTCTGCTCTTACAGCAGCAAGTCTTGCTCCTGTTCAGAATTTACTTTCTGATCAAAGGAATTCTCAGGTTTTAACCTTGAAACAAAGTGTCACCCTTTTGGAGAGCTTGAGATCCTGCTGGAAAGAAGATGTGTTTCTCCTTTCTTGCTCTGACAAGTTTCTTCGCCTGTCCTTGCAGCTTCTTTCAAGGTATTTGACTTCAAATAGTTTTCTATCATATATATAGATATATCATCATTCAACTGCCTATTAATAAATTTCTGACAGATACTCAAATTGGTTGTCATCTGGACTTGCTGCTCGGAAGTCTGGTAACGCAAGCGCCAATCCTGGATCTGAATGGGCTATTTCAGCTGCCCCTGATGATTTCATATATGTATGCCTCATGCCTCAATTTCACTGTCTTTCTCTTTAAAATTGTCGTTTTAATAAGTCATGTACTTTTGTTTGTCTCTGAACATTTATGCATAGAACTGGAAATCATTTTTAGTAATATACCTTATGGAAAAAAAAAGATGGCTCATTGATATAACCTTATAGGTGCTTTTGTGTTCTTCTATACAGTAGATTTAAACTCATCCATGCCAGATTCACGAAAATGATAAAATGATCATGGTTAACTAGCATATGATGTGGTTCTCTGCTATGTAGGTTATTCATGACATAACTTGTCTGGCAACAGAGGTATCTGGTGACTACCTGAGTCATGTACTTCAGCTTTTGTCCTCTTGCTCCTCTGAAGTTCTTGATCTAGTAAAACAGAGCATTTTAGATGAAGGAAAATCATTGAATACTTTGTTACCTTTAGTTATCAACACAATAATAGAGACACTAGTTGAGAAGGCTGTTGAGGTAAGCTTTTTTTTGTCAAAGATTTCGTAATAACTGATTATGCAATTATTTAGTGGGCTGCATGGGTTTTATTTGTTCCTATAAACCTTTCTTAAAACTAAAATTACTGTGTTATATTTGATGATATGCTGGGTGATCAAGCCAGTTACTTTTTTCCTTGTTTACTGAATATGTTGGTGTGAATCTTAATTCCCTCAAATTTTGTTTATCAAATGCAGGACTTGAGACAGCTGAAGGGAATAACTGCAACTTACAGGATGACTAATAAACCTCTTCCAGTCAGGCATTCCCCATATGTGTCTGGGGTATTGCGTCCCCTGAAGGTATGCAGTCTTGTCTTAGTTTATAGCTATCACTCTTTTTTTCTTTATTTTATTTTTTATATGTATGTATAATTTTTTCTTGTCATATTTTAGTCAACTTTTATGTATGGACAGGAGAAAAGCCTTAAAAAGTGGGAAGTACAGATCAATAGATTTACCCATTTTATGTGTACTAATGTATCTTATAGAACCTTAGTACATGTGTGCCATGTTTTTCTTCTTTGTTTGGTCTTTTTGCGCAGATTTCATAGGTATATGTCTGTCGCTGTTAAGTTTTCAGACATGCTGGATAGATGGGTTCTTTTCTTCTTCTTCTTTTTTATTTGTTGGGGGGGGGTGTTGGGTGGTAGAGACATGGTATGACAAANATAGGTATATGTCTGTCGCTGTTAAGTTTTCAGACATGCTGGATCGATGGGTTCTTTTCTTCTTCTTCTTTTTTATTTGTTGGGGGGGGGTGTTGGGTGGTAGAGACATGGTATGACAAAACATGGGTTCTTCCATCAAACTTAAATAAATTGTAAGAAAGATACCAATGGAAAAGAGATGGAAAAATAACTAGAAATCAGAATAACAATGTATATATATATATATATATGTATATAAATTAGTGTCTGGTAATACTGTTTAAACTCACACTAAGAATAGCCAGACTTTACTTTATCCAGAAGTTTTAGCAAGTTTGCTTATGAATAGATCTTTAATTAGAATATATGCACCTTAGATATGTGCTCTGAGTCATAATCTTTTTTTAACTATCCCACTGCTTACAGGCTTTATTGGAGGGAGAGCAAGCCATGACGTATTTGACCAGGGAGATTAAGAATGAACTACTGCTTGGTGCTGCAACTGAAATAACTGGTCGTTATCATGAATTGGCTGCTGACCTCATCAGTGTGGTTAGTGTCTTGAGTATTGTCTAGGTTTGTTGCATAAATATTCTCAGAACTTAAATCTTTAATCCTCATGCTTAGGCTAGGAAAACAGAGTCTTCACTCCTCAAGATACGGCAGGGTGCACAAAGGCGAGCTGGGGCAAGCTCAGATGTCTCGGACCACAATGTATCTGACACTGACAAGATTTGTATGCAGTTGTTTCTTGATATTCAGGTAAGTATAAGTCTTTTGATCATTTGTGTGTTTTATTTCTTGGTGTAACTTTCTTTCTGCGTTTCCTAGTTGGTCCATGTACCTATAAAGTAGGCAAATCGGTTCCAAGTGATTGAGTTGCAAACTATAGCCTTTTGAGATCCATTAACATTTATATAATTTACCAGGAGTATGGGCGCAACCTCGCTGCCCTCGGGGTTGAAGCAGCTGATATTCCAGCTTACCGTTCCTTGTGGCAATGTGTTGCTCCTCAAGATAGGCAAAGCACGTTTAAGTTTTAAGAGTTCTGTCTCTGAAGAGCTTGTAGATTTTAGTATTCTGATTTCATTATGAAGTCTATCGATGTAAGTTTCTTCCTATGTGAATTGTTTCTTTCTTTTTCAGACAATCATTACAAATTCATATTGTATAACGAGGCAAAAAAATTTTGTTCGATCAACTTGTCAGTTCACTGCATAGCAATGTAAATTAACAAAAGAACTTGGATTGGCCACAAAATAACTTGTGTGACATCTCATTTGTATTTCCTAGTAATGTTTTATACTAGGCGAAGCTGTTTAGAATGCAATTGAGCATGAATGAGTTTTTCTGCTGTTGAATGGATTGCTCTAGAGAGTGAGTTTTTAATAGAGGAAAGAGAAGATTAGGATTAGTTTGGCGGTGAATGAAAAACTAGTTAAAGATTCATATACTAGTAATAAATTATTCTTGGTCAAGCTGTTTTGTTCAATTTTGTCGATCTTACATTCTGAAGTGAATCATTAGTTCGTGTAAAGCTTTACAAGCACGACATGTCATTGATAATGCATACACAGAAATGACATGTCGTGTCAATTACATGCATAAAACTATATTTAAAAATACGGTGGTGGTGCCGTCAATGAAATTGAAGATGAAACTTGTGGAGAGAAACTTGACGAGGACGAGGCAACGAACGATAGGCAGTGGAGGCCACCAATTTGTTTAGCTGAGAGAATCAATCAAGTGACAAAAAAAAAAAGAAGCTAGGTTATGGTTTGTTCATAGGAGCGGTTAGCTTCTTTCTCTCCCTTAAGCCAAGCCACCTTGAAATCAAACTAATTTGAAGGGAATTTAAAGCAGCTACTACTAACCTTGCCCATATCTTTCTTATGTTTATTTGAAGAATTATCAACATGTTCTCCAGACGATTCCTCGTCGTCGGGAAGCTTTCCACATATACGTATTTGCTTGCGATGGGCTACGCTGCGATTACTACGACGATCACGAACAAATTTATGAACCCATGAGCTATCCTGCAAGAACTGAACTAGTTTTGTCTCCTTGTACACTGTTACTACTTTACGGTGGCGAGTAAGATGATCATCCCAATACCCATCAGCAAAGAACTGAAAAAATTTCTTTTCTCCACTTTCCCCTACCTCTACGGTGATCTCAGACTCAGAGTCATCTGCTAAAACAAGAGATGTCTTGTAAAACATATATACAAATACAATTCAAGTCGTTTAATATTATCTTTTAATGAGCTAGCCAATTAGATGATCTACTTAGAAGCTTACCGGCATGGGGAGTCTGAAAAGCCTCCTGAGAGTCTGATGGTACCCCTTCTTGACAATCAAAAAAGGTGTCCCCTCCACTGTCTGCATCCAAAGACTGATAGATTTAATACATGAAAATTCGATATTTGCAAGTATCACGCATGCACATACCCTTGACAGTCAGCACCTTGTAACCCACGAACAGTGGTCAATAATTAACAAATAAAAAGAAAGACGTTAGCGGGACTCGGAGCATGTTTCCAAGAAGAAAGGAATCAACTTTTAGACCACCATTCAACTTTGTGTACAAGAAGGGAGTTAATGACTGACTTTTCAAAGTTGATAAAAGGAGACCCCAATTTCAACCATGCAAGATGGTCCATAATTTACCAACTAATAACGTGTACAAATATCAATCATATTCCAGCAAGTAAAAGGAAAAATTCGTTTCAGAAGATCACAAAGTGATTATCCAGGAAAGTTGCAAGTCATACCTAAGTCACGGAACGTCACATGCCGTTGAATCCTCGGGCGCTCGCCCCTCAAACCAATATCTGCATTTGGCTGCCGCCAGTTATTATCACCTCCATCTACGACCTGTTCCTCGGCAACGGGGAATGTCGCCAAGAGCCTCGCAACTATTGTACTCATCACCATTAAAATGGCTTTAAAAGCCTTAACCCCATTCAGATTTTTCCAAATTATATTTAAAAAAGAAGAAAGAGAGAGCATTTTATGCTTAGACTTTTACGTACCTACGCTATTCTGGGTACGCTATGCACCTCAGAAACACATACAAGAAAAGCTCCAAAAAAAAAAATGACAAATATATTAAAAAAAACGTAAGATTGGGAGAATGTAAATGATGACTTTGAAATTAACTCAAATCTTTCCTGAAGCATTTCATTGCGACAACCGATCGATCATATTAGCCAGCGTTCTGTTTTGAATAAACGACAGGGCGAGCAGGTTTTACGAACTTAAAGATTTACCAAAGAAGATATGTAAGATGGAATGGCAACATGACATGAAAATAATTGTTGTGGAAGTTCCTCATTTCTAACTGAAAATGGGAACTTCCTAACACATGGAAGCTTTTCGCATGTGAGAAATGCTTTAAATTAGCAATCACTTTTGCTTTATTTTCATTCAACGGTTCATGTTTTTCGATATTACAGGTATTTTAGTGGTTCATATATGACAATGACGCTTTGTAATTAGTCTAATAAAAGAACTTCTTTTAATAAGTTTACAACAAAGCTATTAATGAAAAAAACAGAATGAAGCCTACAATGAATAGTGTAGAATTAAAGTAACATTTAAAGAATTTAATCAGTCTCGAAAGAATACATTAAATTAAATAAATAAATAAGTTGTTACGTTCACTACTGCTGCATCATAATTCTAAACTCTTCAAAGCATATAACTCCGTCCCCGTTGAGGTCGAACTGATTAATCATCAGCTTACATTCATCAACGGACTTGGACTCACCGAGTCTGCTAAGCATTTTTTTGAGGTTCTTGGGAGTGATGTATCCACACTTATCAGCATCATACATACTAAATGCTTCTCTTAAATCCTTCAACTTCTCCTCTTCATTTCCGGCTTCCATCAACTCGATAAGATCGTTCAAATCCAAGAAACCATCCCCATCTTCGTCCAAGCCCTCAACCGCGGCTTTCACCTCCGTTGGCAACACCTCTGAACCACCCACCAAACCGAGTCTGTTACTCAGCTCCGAAGGGGAGATTTTCCCATCTCCGTTTTCATCGAAGTAGAGGAAAACACGTCTATATTCTTCAGCAGCTCCGACCATTATCTATACAAGTACTGCAAATGAAAAGATAACTGAAACTATTATATATGTATGTATTTATATACCTAGAGAAGAGTTGTGGTTACAATAAGCTGAATGCTTACTTGTTAGAAGACATAGTTTGCATTGGCATATATATAGATAAACAACACAAGGACGCGCCATGGACGGGTATTTTCACCGGCTGTGTTGTGTGTTTCCAGGATGTGAGGAAGAAGTTGCTTTGAATTTTCAGAAAATTCAAATAAGTATTCTTTGAAAGGAAGAAGAAAAGATCAAAAAGGAGGAATACTATTACCATGTCTATCTATATATTCGTGTGGTAGTTCATATTCAAATAGTAGGAAAGGAGAGAGAAGCATAGAGGACGCGCAAGTTGTAAAACTACATATGTACTGTATACAAAGAATGGTCAAAACGCTGGATAATTAATTATTTTAAGTCTTTTTCTTGAATATATATATGAGCAGGATTACGTGTACATATGGGGAATGGGAGGAATCGCCAGGTGGAAGCACGAGTATAGTATGATATAATTATCAATACAGTTGAGTGAAAAATTGTCACAAGGTGTCTTGTCGGTAGGAAGAATCTGCCAGAGGAAGCGAGAGAGTCCATATTGCCATTAATTTGTTGTCAAAACGATAATGTATTGGGGTTATTGTCACCGACCCTCTTATAGTGTCGGTTAATTATTATTTAGATTTAGAGTTTCTGAGACTGAAACTGGTATTTTAATTTTATTAAATATAATAAGGGTATATGTGGTATTTAAATGGATATATGCAATAAAATTTAAATTTTAAAATTTAAGTGCATATGTCTTGAGTAATAAAGTGTATAGAGTCGATTTAGAAGTCATATAACCCTATCTAATTATTTATTATATGGAAAATTTTGATTGATTTTCATTTACTAATTATTAAATTGGTAGGGTGTAAGCACGTGGGACACCTTATATTTAAAAAATCAGACGAAATAATTCTTTTTGTCAAAGGAAAAAAAAAGAATCATAAACAAAAACTTCCCATTTGATTTTCAAGCACCATTTGAATTTATTAATTATCTATGTCAATGATCATCCGCGTAATAGCCGTCTTATTCCATTTTTTTCTTTAAAATTAAAAGAAAATTCAATAGTTTCACAAATTGATCCCATTATGAATGATTATAGATTTATAACTATTTTATATAACATGAGTCTTACAACCTAACATGTTACAATCTTATTGATTAAATTGTTGCTTTAAATCTATTTATTTATTACCTCATATTGCAAAAGTCATATTGTGTACAGTGATTGTATGTAGAATCACTCATTCATTATACATTATTTTATAGATTAAAATATTTTTAAAATGAAATTTTTATTATATAAATAATAATAAATTTTAAAGAAAAGTAATTAATTAATTACAACTCTTATCTAATTCAAAAAATTATAAATAACTAATAAAAATAAAACGTATTAAAAAGATTTTAACTTTTTAATAAACATATAACAAAAAAAAAAAAGCACTACTAAAGTATTTATAATTAATATAATTATAATTATATTGCATATTGCCTTATTGCAAATCTGAGTTATTGTACTTGTTCGACCAAACGTCAATGGTGTCAAATCCGAAAAACTATTTCATCTACTATAGTAGTGTGACTAGGATAACTGGATAAGAGTCTGACAAGGAACCGAAGTTGCTCAGAAGCTAAAGGCGATTAAAAGGGGAATGATGAGATATGACTCAAAATTAGGGATCTTTCAAAAAATAACTAATCCCCAATTTTTTTTTTTATTTGTCTAAGCAACCCAGCCCAATAACCATTAATGTCCTTGATGAACCGTCAGGGTTCTGTTTACGATCCTTCGATGGTTTATCCTTTTGACAATTGATTATACCGTTCAAACTCCACACTTATCGGTAGCCCAAAATACTCGAAATACATAACTCCTTCACCATCACACTCCAAAAACAACATTCAAACTTCTCCAAAAGCACAAACCCATTAAAAAAAAAAAAAGCAAAATCATTAAAAATATAAATATAGTTGTGATCTTTTCACGGTCTAATCGAATAATGGATTTAATCTTAAATGAATCCACCCAACTCGTCAAATTATCCCGTATTTTAGTTACTAGTCCTGCTCTCGCATATCTCCGTGACTTAGCATATTTATTAGTCTTGCTCCTGCATATTCCTGAGCTATAATAAATTTGGAAATGAAAGAAGACAGAAATATTAAACAAAATAATAATAGACAAAAAAGAAAGATCCCCCATCCTGGGCTTTTCCTCCATCACCTTTGCTTCTTTGTCTAATAAATATGACCGATTTACAGGAAAATCTATAGCTACAAAACTTAATTTATCTCTTGTTTGTCTTGTCATTGCCGACATACCTGATAGGCCAATTCACACTACGGCCGCCTTCCGGGCTCCCGCTTTAAATCAACGCCCATTTTCATATATCATTCTTCTCCCTTTACTAAAGACAGAAAGCTTTCACATGATGAACGCCCCATGATTCCGAGCCAGGCCAAGCTTTCAGATAAATAATTAACACTGTTCTTATCCAACTTAAATCATTTCGTTGTCATCACCTCAGAGTCGGAGCCCGAAAGAATTTCATGCATATCTTCAAAGTATGGCCAGCTTTTTTGGCTTTCCGTATCTCTCTTGCATTCCTGTTTTCAAATTGACAATAGCCGTTAGTGGGTAACATGATAAACACGGGATGTATAGAAAGTAGTTGCATTCATCCAATACATACCCAGACAATCCATCAAATCTATCACAAGCACACATGTATCACCTTCCCTTTCGAGAATTTTTAATGCATGTTTCCGTCAATAACATGTTTTAATTGCTTTCCAGTCTCTTATCTTTTAATACAATGAAAAGAGCTAGGTAGTCAGTACATGAACGTTAATTTCATTTGAAAGCGCGTTGAAACAAAATTTGTTTTTTATCTTCAACTCAACTATTACTTTACCTCAACTCATAATTGATCATTGGAATCCCAGTGAAAGTTCAAAATATTGCTAAATGTGGAAAACGAACCTCATATTTCTGAAGCAGAGATGCCCATAGAGATTTGCACTGTCCTGGACTTCGATTACTCCCCTCACTCATTAATAACGTGGATATTTCTTTCCAGAGGGCCATTCTGCCCTTCACAACTTGAAATCTTCTATGCAATTCCCCACGCATTTTAATGAATTTTTTCACCTCTTCCGGTTTCCATTTGTTCCGTTTCACTGTCTTGGAAGACTTTGGTTGAGGATTTGATGTTTCCAAGGAGTCATCTTTGCTTTCAGAACCAACTTTATCAAGGCCTGACGCCTGTTCCTCTTGTGGGGACAAACCATTGTTATCTTTTGACAAATTGTTGACAGGTGAAGATGATGTTATAAATGATTTCCAAAAATCCTCTGAACTCTCAGAGTCAAGAGAGAGTCTTTCAACAAAGTTAGAACTTGGAGCACCGGCGTCTTCCTCTGGCAGTAGTTGTTCAACTTCAATACCATTAACTGCACGAATGAATAAAGATGGAATAATCATGGGTCAAAAAGCTCAAGGAAATATATAAATGTAACATTTATTTATAGCCAGATGCAATTTTTTTTTTCTTCTACATGCATAAACATCATATATGCACAGTGCTAAGGCATAAACAGAACCAATCATGCACAGAGAAATACGGAGATAAAAGGGGAGAGATGCACTAGGACCTTCCAAATTTTGCTGCTGGCTATTTCCTTTTTCTGCTTGCATTTTTTTCAACAAACTTCTTTTGGGTTGTGCATCAACCACTTCTCTCAATGCTGATATACCAAAACCACCAGGAGAATTGCCAGATAACTTTGCATTGAGCTCATCAGAGATAACTCCTACTGGGTTTTCTGTAGCAATGGCAATGACTTCAGGTCGTTTACCACTGTACTTCCTCACCATCTTCCTCAATAGCTCGGACACAGTCTTTTCCATGTGGGCTAAAGGACAGTTAACAGGGCAACTCGAAATTGCTGCATGGGCAGCTTTGTACAGTGCATCTAAAAGCTTCCCCTTGTCAAGCCACAGGCAACGTGTGGTGATTCTTATCTTTCCTTTTAACCTATTTTCATTTAGACCTTCTAAATTTTGAGGGCGTAAAACCTCCATGCTGCAAATAGTGGAATTTCACGATGCCATTATACATATGATAAAGACGTACTGTGATTTAAGATATAACAGGCCTACCTGACAACAATAATACCATCTGATGCAATTCTTAGTCTCTCATCAATGCAAAGTTCAGTTGACGTGCCAAATGCTTTATCACCGTCGTTATACATCAACTGCAATATAAGATATAAATTTATCAGTAGTTTTCCCAAGTAACATCTTATAAAGACAACAAAAGTTTCAAAGAAACACCAACCTGCAAATTCTCCTTCCCCAGAGAAATAAAACCATTTGACAGAACTCTCCTATTCCTCAAATGAGAAACACCAAGCATCTCTCCATTTTTTATAACCTGATACAATTGCATGAATTACATTCTGAGTTTAATCATTCAGTAAATTATTCATACCTATAAATATGCCGTAACAGAAACACGACCCATTGAAAATATGAACCATTATCTGTTTCTAGGAATGTTATACATAGTAATAACCGAAAAACGTAACAAGGAAAACAAGGGCTCACAGTACTATGCCGAATGCCAGTTGATCTACCAAGCAGTTCATGCTCTTTTAGAAACAAGAGTTCTCCATGAATGGGTAAAAAATGTTGCGGCTTCACAATTTTAAGAACTTCCTCCTTCAGAAGATATTGCATGATCAGAAAGTATCATCAAAACTATAATATATTAAGAACACATGGTATCTATGAACATCTAAATGGACTTCAGGATTATGTTTTAATTATAAGAGAATCATAAACTAAACAGAAATAGCAGAAGCAACCAAATATGAGAGGCTGTTTTGAAAAATGGCGACTGTAACTTTTTCTTTTTATTGCCTAGACAACCAGTCAGCCCATAAACGCCTTTACAGGTCATCAGTTTATCGCTCATTGGCTCGTAGGACCCCGGACCATTGGCCAGTCAGTTGGTTAGGGAATAAAAAAAAAAAAAATTAAGGTTTGACTATTTTTTAATCGAACCCCCTATTTTTGATTATTCTCTCACTTAACCCTAATCTAAAAATCAGCAAGGTGTGGTGAGATCCAATCCATAAAACATAAAGTGCATGACACAATCAAACTATTGACATTGGGTTGAACTATAATTTTAACCAAAAGAGATGAAAATTTAAGAGAAGGGCAAAAGGAAATTACTAACATTTTATTGGCTTTCAGGTCTGTGTTTTCAGAAGTTATATCTAATTTTTATTTTTGACTTTTCTACAAAAATTGGACATAAAATTATTCATGGATTTGGGCCTATGTTGGGAATGTATTTAGCACAATTCTAAGAAATAGAGGCCTTTCAATAACTGCAGATAAAGGTTCTTCCCATCAGTTTAGTTTAACAGATAATCTTGTAGAGACTTCATTAAAGCTGTAAGAAAGAAGAGACTTTTGATTGGGGTCATATTTTTGAAGAACTGTTTGCTGTCTTTCATCCCTTTCTCTCTATTTTCTAAGCCCTTTTTTGGGTTTGATCTATATTTCCACCTCTCTTGTGATTTCTTACTCGGTTTGATCACCCTACCTTGCAAATTTTCTAGTCAATTATTTATCATCCCTAGGTCTTAATGATAAAAGGTCCTTGGTTTCATCATTGAATTTGAGGTCAAGAGTTCAAATCCCTTGTGGTCAACAATTATAAAATAGAAACAAAAATAAACTTAAAATAAATGAATGTTGAAGATGAACATTAAGAAATCTTACAAGTTCTCCACGATAAGCATGACCAGATGTATGCAGCCCCTCATTCCTCCCCATTACTATAGTTGATCCAATATCGGATATGCGGTTTAGCATTTTCATTACACGAGATTCATTACCTGGGATCACCTGAAGGTAGAATATAACCAAACCATAATGTCTCTAAATCTAATATATTTATCAAGAAACTGTGCATAATCATTATGACAGCAAAATTTTGAACAAATCAATTTCAGCAATAATCAGTAGAAAAGAAGAAGATACTCTTGAACCTAACATGATATACTTGTTTAAACTAATTTTCTCAAAGTTACAAAATAACAAGGCAACAAAACGCATTCTTCCTTTCCAAAGAAAGAACAACAATAGAGCAGTACCAAAGCCTGAATTCTGAATATGAAAATTATTTTATGAGATTTCAGTTTAAAGCAGAATACTTGAACATAAGCTACTTAAAGGCTTTAAATAAACCATAGTGAGCTTTTACACCAGGCAGATAATAAAAAACAAGTAGAAACAAATATATGACTTCCTAAAACCTATTTCCCTAAGATCAAAGACTCTACGAAGGGTAGATTACACAGGATAAACATTAACAAATAGTATATGATCTTTAACCATTTGATATCAATTCCTTAACGATCATCCAGTTAAATTGAACTCAGTATTCAATTTTTAGAGTAAAATTCAGTTAGAACCAACACAATATCATCAAATCTCGTTACCTTAGCTGAATACAGAATTATATCTTCCTTGGTCAGTTTGAGGGAATGACTACCTCCAAATGATGCAAGATTGAGGGCAGCACGTGGTTCTGCCTGACACAATAGCATGCACGGTTATATTCTAGCATATTGTCCAATAATAAAGACAGTAGTACATGCAACTGGGCAGTCACCATAGTCTTCAAGATTAACTTACTTGTGAACCAGTTGTAACAATTAGCAAATCTTTTGGAGCATAGGCATCAATATCTTCCACTTTCACCTATATAACATTGAAATGCGCAAAG
The DNA here is from genome assembly GCA_026212285.1 of Bursera cuneata. Classification (NCBI taxonomy): domain Eukaryota; kingdom Viridiplantae; phylum Streptophyta; class Magnoliopsida; order Sapindales; family Burseraceae; genus Bursera; species Bursera cuneata. Next base: position 68,164 of record JANLJB010002962.1, read on the forward strand.
AGAAGATAGTACCACGAAACTAACATTTTTCTCAATAGAAGAAAGATCAATAGTTGCCATCACAAAATTTAGAAACCAAAAAAGATAAATAACATATAGAGAATGGACACTTTCTGTGCTAGAAAACCTATGGAAGACAAATTCAGACATTAAAAGAGACAGTAAACCAAGATGCCAGAACTTAAGCATCCTGGAGAACTGCGTAGGCAAGCTCCAACAATCTCTCAGCTACATTAAAGGGGGCCCTGGCCCGTAGAATTAGTGTGATAAAAATGCGATTTAGCAGCACTGTCTGATGAAGGAGAAAATGTATCAAGAAGCAGGCATAAGGCAACTAATGCTTTCCACCACAAGACATGCTCGATGGCTAAAAGGAGAATATGGTGAAAGGGGTATTGGGGGCAGATGATATACGATCTTACTAGAAAAAGTATTATAAAAAAGGTTTACCGCATGCAATATACATAAATACCAATATCAACCTATTAGCAGTATAATAAAGTGCAAGTATCCACATTGAGAACAGGAAAGCATATGTGGATTAAAATGGTTTGGCCAGGAGAAAAACCAAAGAATGGAGATGAGGACGCAGGAGCAAGAGATAAAAAAAGAAAAGGAAGAATTCACAGGCCAACCCGACAAGAATGGTCTTCAAGATTTAGTTGATCTGGAATGAAGTTAATTTTTCTCTAAAAACATACATAGCATGCAGACAAAAGCAGTCTCAACCCAATAACTGATTCAATATGACACTACATGAGATTTTTTTGGTGAGAGAGAGAGAGAAGTAACGAAAAAATGTTTTAGTAACATAAGCAGATGACAAACAAAGTTTCAAGGTGTTATACCAGACTCGATGGATCAATTGGTGCCTTTCCATCCTTCCAAGCAGCATCTAGATATGTCCTTAAGGACATGCCAACAAATACTAATTTTCTACCAGTTAAATCAGCAGCAGCTTTTACACTTCCAAGGCGGTGTATATTTGATGCAAACTGAGTAGTTATAACCCTTCCTTTGGCAGCTGAAATATGTCTAGATAACGCATCCTTTACAACACTTTCACTAATTGTCCTCCCAGGTGACAATATATTAGTTGAGTCACTCATCATCTGAAAGAGGTTGGATATTAATTCAATCTCTTGCTCACTAAAAGTAACGTGAATAGAATCTTCTTTTTTTTCCTTTCTTTTTTTTTTTTTTTTTTTTAAGAATATCCAATGGATAAGGAAAAAATTATCCCAAAATATTTTAATGAAATCTTTTCTCATGAGAGGGCTGATCGTATAAACTTCAATTACCCAAACAGTCATTTCACTTGGCATTATAAACAAACAGATCCTGTATTTGTGTTCCAAAAATAAACACTACCACTTAAAAAAAGTGCAAAGAAGTCGTCCACAAATATCTATTAAATGAGCTGTGTCAACATAAAATTCTGGTGCATGAATCTAGAGGCTTACCAATGTCACTCCTTCTTTTGATAGTTGCTCTAAAGTTTCACGGTCAAAAACTTTTCCATCCAATGGTGTTTCATCAATCTGTTGAATGTAAAATTTTTATAAGCCTGAGAATTATTCCAAAAGAGGGAAGAAAACAAATAGATTATAAAATTTACCTTCCAATCCCCAGTATGGAGAATTGTACCATCAGCACAACGAAGAACTAATCCACAACAATCAGGAATAGAATGTGTCACCCTAATAGGTTCTATTTCAAAGGGACCAGCCATAAATTTCCTCTTTGTTTTAAATACTTTAAGTCTAGATGGAACAAAAATCCCATTCTCCTTCAAACGCTTTCTGATAAGCTGTTAAAACAAGAAAGAGAGATTCTACTTAATCCATGATGGACAGGCAAAATCATGATTAAATAAAGGACAGCAACAAGGCATCATAATTACAGAAATGGAGATACAGAATTTTTGGCATAAGTACAGCAATACATAACACGTAAGATTATTTCACTGTTAAAATTAATTTAAAAAAAGAAAAAGAGTGGATACTGTCTATGTAAGTATGCTCATGACAAGTACCTCCATTGTGAATGACGAAGAATATATCGGTGTATGTGAATCCAAAGCTGGGATCACCTGGTCAGTTAGAGAGGAATATAGGTAAAAGTTTTCACAAAAATAGAATTAGAAACACTGAAAAGAAAATGTAATCAAATCTAACATGACAAGTCATTTGCATTATTCTACATATTTAAATCACATGATGCAGCTGAGAATGCTATCTATAATTGCATGCCTCCTGTATATCCCCATTGGAGTATAACTTTAATTTTCATGGTTTCCTAGAAAAAAAATAAATCAACTTTTTCATAAGATTTACTAAAACCAAACTAGTGTAACAGTACTTAAGGCTACTGATCAGTATCCCATTAAGGTTTACAACTAGCTATCCCTCAGCATCTTGACTATGGAACCTTCGGAAGGTTATTTGATCCCTAACAAAAAGGAAATCAAATTTTCTTCTTATTGCTCCCAGAAGCACCTAGGCATGCATTAAAACACCATGCATGCTGAGGTTTATTGCAAAATAGGCTCAACACATATTCCCTGTATGTATATTTAATACGTCAATTCGCCGGCTCAACCACATCATGACCAAAAAATTCAACCACAAATATGCCAAGAAATTTTATGAAAAATTCTACACTAGAATGTGACAAGAAGTATAATCCATGTAACTTGGATATATGATAATAGAAGTTATAATTTTTCAATTTATTCCTTTGAACCAGTAGCAACAATCATGGCAAAGTAAAATGTTGTTCTTTTTGTTAAGAACAGCATTACAGTTGTAGACTTTTGAGGATGATTTACACAGGTGGAAAAAGAAAAAGAAATATAATCATCAAAACAGGCTAGAAGATCCAAAGATGATGGTATAAACATCTGTATTTAAGCTGTCAGGGCTAATCAGACTAAATGTCCAAGAAGTAGCAGGAAACATTACCCAGGGCAACGCACCAATGTGATCTTCGTGGCCATGAGTAATGACAACTGCTTCAATTTTGTGGCTCCATCTTTTGATAAATGTGGTATCAGGTATAATTTTTTGGACTCCAAGCTCATCATAGCTGAATGTATGTCAAATATACAGTACAAGGTCATAACTAGAGAAGTGTACTGCAAAATATGCAAGAGGAAAACTGTATCTACAATGCTTGTCAGGTAAAAATTTCCTCTTCCCTAACATGATCACTGATATTCACCAGTCCATAGTGAACTGATATTAGCAATTGAAAACATAGAAGAAGAAATAAAGAACCTATTAACTAAAATTTGCCAGTAGAGATAGTGTTCAGCAAAGAAACCACCACGAAACTATTCCCTTCATTGGCGGAATGATATGCAATGATAATCAAGATATAATCCTTTACGTGCACAAAAATATGGCTGAAGACTTACTCCGGAAACATGACACCTGCATCAATTAGAATATAGCGATCATAGTTCCCCACAAGCATGCAATTCATCCCAATTTCACCAAGACCACCAATTGGAAGTACACGGAGTGGTGGGCCATTAGACCCTTCATAAAACTGTTCCATCTTGCGTTGAACAGAGTCTTCCATACTTTTTCCAGCCCCTTCCCTTCTTCCTGATCTTTTACGTGGCACTTTAGATCCGCGTGTACCTAGAACGAGATAAAACATCTTAACAATCATCACATATAAATTTCTTTCCATTAAACTATTTGTAATCCAATGATGATAAAAGAAAAAATTATCATAAGCTGGTTTTCATAAAACAAGTTAGACAAGATGCTTTCTGATAAGCATCCAACTAAACTGTAAATTTATCAAAAAAGTAAATTTAAAAAATAAAATAAAATAAATCCAGTCACGACATTAGCAATTACTTTCGTCAATTAGGTAACCGATCCAGTCAATTCGAAACGGATTTTTTTTCTAATTTTCGGCGGCTGTAATGCTTCAATGTTGTTTCTCTACATGTGTTCTCCTTCATTTTCTCAGCAAGCAAAGAGAAAATCAAATTGCCAGCCATAAAAACAAAAAAATACAACTCTTCTCTTTCGTAAATCGTTAAAACGACGAAAACAATTCTATTAGTGAGGATGAATGGAGCTATAAATACAGTTATTCCAATTCGCTAGTTGTTCTTCAAGATGCGAGATAATGAAACAGATAACTATCATACCTACAGTTTTAGTAGAGCCAATAGAACAAGAAATCGAACGGTTTCTTCGGCTTGAATTACTGGAGAAATGGTAGGGAGTGAGGGAAAGAGCACTAGTAGTAGTAGTAGTAGTAGCAGCAGCAGCAGCAGCCATTTTAGGTGGTAGTTTAGTTGGTGGAGAAGAACAGGAAGCTAAGTAGAGTGAGTAAGAGAAAGAGAAACTCCCTAAGAAACCTAACTGCATGTAGAAATTTGAATTAAAACCCTATAGACTTTTTGTTGGTGGGGGTAGGGTTTTAGAGAGAGTGAGCTTGGAGTTGGGGATGGAGCGGGAAATGTAGCGACTGAATGTGTTAGATATTTGTTTGTGAAAGGCTGAGAAATATAGATATTCCTTTATTATCATCTGTAACAAACTAACAACAGATAAACACTCGCACGTGCCTGCCCAGCCCCATGCGTGTGGAAAATTATGATCGCTTTGCTTTCCCTATCTCTTTTATATAATCCAGTGTTTCTAGAAAAGAATTTGTATGATGATACCAAAGGGCCTCGTCTCGTAGATTGCATAAGGGACTGTGGCGCCAAGAGCCACTAGGCCCACTGCCACTCCGTGTAAGTGCCACGTCACCAACTTTCTCATCAATAAAATAAGTAAATTAAATATAATTTAAATTAAATTTATTATATATGATATGAGTTTTAATTTTTAAGATAAAATAAGAGCATTTAAATAGTTTAAATTAAAAACGAAATTAAAATTTTGGGTTGACGGTTGGAGGTTGAGTTTTCCGAAAGCCCACCCATCTGACAATGGGTTAAGTTGGGCAAACCCATAATTTTTTGGGCCTGTCTAGGTAGCAGTCTACATATTCAGTGTGTTTGAATGAGGCACGGCCTTTGGAATATGCTGTAGTAATGTCAATGGGTCGGCCCGGCCAAGCAATAGTTTAAGCTGGTCGAAGTCAAGGGGCCTAGCCCACCGCACCTATGGACATCTCTATTTAGGATGGTTTAAAATGAAGTATATGTCAGAAACTAATAATTCCCAAATCAATGAAAAACTCTAATTCCCAAACGGGGTGATGTTGTGTGGCTCGGTTATTGACGATGGTTTGTGTTGTGGTGGTTTCAGTGATGTTGTCGTGGAGTTTCACCCGCTTGGTTATTAATGAAGTAAATGTTCATATATCCAAGCATATGAATTGCCACAAGCTTCGTATCTCCGGGAGAAAATAGATGATCGGCAGTAATCCAAATTCGAATCGTGGGGCGCGTATTGCTCATACTAATTGAGTTGAGTCATGATTAATGTGCTACATGTGCGCAGTGGTTACACCAAGGTTTTTCTCCTATTATTGTCCTCCGGCCCCAAATACCGTATTTCACCTTTGGCAATTGCTGAGTTGCTGACACCTCAGTGCTGGCATGAACAACACTTGTAGAATTCTCTAAAGAGGCTCACCCCTTCTCTGCCATAATGCTCACGATGGTTTAAAGGTGCAAAATCGCCCAACTAACTTTGTCTTCTTTCACAAATGAACATGCCATGCGTCAGTCATCCCATGCACGTCCTCAAAGCAGCCCCTGCATGTAAAGCTTCACATATATACTTATATAGTTATAAATGTATATGATACACGCACAGTACAGAAAGAGAGGAAGAGAAGATGGGTGAGGAAAGAGCGGCTCTAGTGGTTTGTAGTGATAGGAGTATGAAAGTAGGGATGACGATTTGGGATATTGAGACAGGAGATCAAATTCTTCGCATACCAAGTTGCGCTGCTGCGCCTCATGGGCTGTTGTGCCTGAGAAACCGATATCTTGCTGCTTCTCAGGTTAACAGGCATGGTTCTCTCGGTGGTGGGACTGTCTTCATGTGGGCATTGAACAAGGTAAATGCAGGCTCACACACTCCTTCCTTTGATATGAATAGACGTGCACATCATTAAACTGTAGGAATGATGTTATTTGTTAAAATTGTTGTTGTAAAATACAGTTGAATTGTTCAGAGGAATTGAATGAGAAACAATAACAGTGCTCGCAATCAGGTTATTATATATCTGATGGGCTATTGTTGCGATCGTTCACTGTAGAGGGTTTGGATTGTTTATTCATGCATTTATAAATGCTTTGTAAGCAATTAAAATTTCGAAATATCCCAAATAAGAATTGAAGAACTTCTAGTCTTATTTGATTACTCGCGTGAAAGCTTGAGTCGATGCTGAAAATTTGTAGTTCTTTCTCTGGCTCTAATATATATATATTACTTAATTTTCTGACTGCATTTTGCTCGAAAGATACCAAAAAGGAAGAAAAGTTAAACTAATATTGGGCAGATAATAACACATCTGATAATTCTGTTTTACGTTATTGTACATAGACAATTTCTGTTTAACATTGGCGGCTGTTTTTCTGAGTTTCTGTGCTTCTGCTTGTATTTCCCCATTTGCTATTTATCTGATTCATTGGCAAATTTATGATGCAACTAAAAGAGAGACTCTGAATTATGTTGCCCAAACTCTGCTTTTTCGGAAGGAAATTTTACATTTTCTTATTTTCAGCCTCAACCACCACTTAGGAGCTACACAATGGAAGCCATGGGACCAATTTCTTGCTCAAAGGATGGTGTCTATCTTGTTGGGGGCGCTTCTTCAGGGAATGCTTATCTTTGGGAGGTTTGTAGGGCACTCTCAAGATCAATCCACTGTTTTGATAAACTTTTCTCTCTTGCCGATAACTCAATTCTTTTTTTCTCAAGATCAATTCCTTTAAGGGCCATTAAGTTAACAACTATGTGGCGTCGAATATCATATTGTCTAGATCACTTCTTCTGTGGCTTTAGTTGATACATGTTTGAGTTTTATCAAGTTTTGGTGTGCCCCCCTCCTTGAAAATTAGATAAATAAAATAATACAAAGAATCAAACAAGAAGAAGAAATGATGTTGGACTTAATGGAACACTGTGCAAACCTTGAGTCTAATTTGATTGAGATATATGCAGCTTGCTAATGGAAGATTGCTTAATATGTGGCGTGCTCATTATAGATCTTTGAAGTGCATGGTCTTTTCTGATGATGGCTCTCTTCTTATTTCTGGTTCAGACGATGGTTTGATCTGCATTTGGTCTATGATTAGGTATAAACTGATTTTTCTCCTTCTGTTCTTTTTCCGCTTGGTTAGACTGACAGCCGGGTAAACATTCAGATTGTTGAAGAAAACCCATCAGTTAGACCAAAGTTCAACAGAAATAGAAGATTCAGGATTCTCACCTTCTTTGTTACATTATTCATTGGAGCATAAGTCCTCTATAACTGGCTTGTTAACTATATCAAGCGCTACAAGTTCAACTTTTGTATCTAGCTCCCTTGATGCAACATGCAAGGTCTGGAAACTATAACCTGTGGTTCAAGCTCCTAGTAGTCTTATCTTTAAGGTTGAAATCTCATCTTACACAAAAGACAGTATTCCAAAATTTGCAGGTTTGGGACTTAATTTCAGGAAGACTTGTACACACACAACTTTATCCACTCGCATTAACTGCAATTGCTCTTCATCCAGTAGAGATGCTCTTGTTTGCCGGCAGCATAGATGGACGAATATTTGTTAGTAAACTTGAATTTGGCCTGGTGGAAGATACTTCCATTATCGCAGAAGATCAGCCTGGAGTGCTTAAAGGACACAAGTAATGTGTAATGTATGCTTTAAGTTTCTTGCATTACTTTGGAGATTAAACCCTGTGACATGAATCGCCAAAATTTTTTATTTTAAAAAAAAAAAAAAGAAAGAAAGAAAGAAAAGAAAGACTGATGAATTTATTTTCTTCATTAGGAAGTTTAGTCTTTAGTTAACATATTAGTTTCTAGTGGAAATCAAAGTAATATCTCAAAATGCTGCCAATAGAGCTCAAGTACGATATTTGTACTTCAAAACCATTAAGCTTAACCTTTTTTAAATATTATTTTTTCTCTTCTTGCTCATATAAGCATTTAAAACACTAGTTGACCTGGAGTTCAGTTGGGAACCTTTTCACATCTCATCCAGACATTTGTATCTAAAATTTCCTGTAAGTGACTTTAAATTTCATTTACCAAGCAGTGGATCAATAAGTGCATTGACCTTCAGCGCGTCATGTCTGATATCAGCATCAGAAGATAGAACTGTCTGTCTGTGGGATTTATCTAGTAGGACAATCATTCGAAGATTTGACCATCAAAAAGGTAAGCATAATCTTCAGCTTTTTTTTTTGGGTGAGTTTGGTTAGTTACAAATCCAAACGACATAAGTTTGAATAATTCTATTTTAGCTTCTTTTTATGAAATAGATTGAAAAGGGAATTAACTTAGTGTTGTTTTGAACATGCAGGACCAGTAACTAATCTGCTAGTGATTCCAAGGTCTTCACTACTTTCAGTGCCAAACCATCAGAGAGTATCAAATAAGTTCCGCATCTCTTTGCTTGACAAGTATCCTCAACCAGCTAACTTGTCAAATGGAATGATTACTCTCCTTCATTCATGCTTTTCCAGCAACAATGATCACTTTTCCATAAATCTCCAAAGAACCAGGTCACTACATCGGTATATGTCTGAATTGCAGGTCTCTCTCTCATCCTGCACTTCTTGGCACATACACACATCTAGAATGCTAAAATACTCCATATATGGACATGTCATACTGTGGAATAACTAAATGAGAACAGTACTATAATTTGCATCTTAAATGTGGGAGGGCTGAATAGCCTCTCAGTTGGCAACCAGTGACTGCTAATAGAGAAAACTTTGCAGGAATGATAATAATAATGTGTGTATCTATACCATTCTTGCCTACTAGGTAATACTTCGTGTTGTTTGTCTAGTAATATGTATGACTGTATATTGTATTTTTAGTACTCCACCTTAGGATTTGAATACGCAGTCAAGCAGCATAACATGCTCTTTGTCCTGTCATGATGTGTGGTGGCAGCAAGAAGGAACACCTGCAGGCATGCAAATGAAAGTGGAAATAAGCATAGATTATCGGACATGGGCCACTCAAATGACGACGCATGTCATGGAAATGAATAAGCATTTGCAATCTCGTTTGCTAGATCTCATCCAGTGCAGGTTGTTTTGGCCCAGAGACGTTGACTCAGCCTCCACCAAAAGCAGAAAGAAGCTCAAGATTGAAAGTGGGAAGCAGTAGATACAATCCTCAGGTTAATTTTCGTGGGATTTCAAATAAGAATAATCATAAGATTTGGAACTCTTTCCATGGATTTTCTATATCCTGTCTATTAAGACATTAAAAGTTTACACATTTGAAGGTATCATTGGATACATGGTAGTCACTCAAGTGACATTATTTATATCTTTCAGTTATAGTTTTTGATACAAATTCCATGGCCAGGAGTTTTATAGAAATTGGCAGAATTTTTTTCACTAGAATGATAAGATAGTTCTCTTTATATATGTTCTATTAAGATAGAAAAGAGATCATGATTAACACTGTGGCTGACCTGAAATGGCTTGATTTTCAAGAACATCTGACAGCGAGGGATTGCAATACATACATTTATCTATATAGTTTATAATTTGCCTGCTCTATAAAATGTCTTCATAATGAAACATTAGTGCCATTACGCTGGAGCTTCTTAAACAATGGAATCAGTTAACCTTAATCAAATGTGATATCAAGTGCTAAAGCAAAACAAAATGGTAGTGATCACTGCCACTGTGTCATATATTCTGCTCAAAAGCGATGAAGTCGTAAATGGATGCTTCCATATTATCTTGAACCTGGAAATTCTGTGTTACAAAACAATTAATTAGAAACCAAGGTGGTGCTCGCTTCTCACCTGGGTGTGCAAAATTAGCGAGACAAGAACATGGCTGTGCTTCAAGTCAAAGAAACTAGAAGGTTAGAAGCCTCGTTTGCGCCTAATCACTACTAATATATGAAGACAGCTCTTAAACCCTTCCTCGTCAGCTTAAGATAATCAAAAGTAATGGAAGAGCGTGGGTTTTCTTAATTTGGGCAATCTATATATCTATATAATTTTTAAGTACGAGCTTGTATAGTTGATACGTAAGATGACAAGTAAGATTCTTTAGGTTTTAGATTTTTGACAACTAGACTTTTCTTGAAGTAATTTCAATAACTTTTAATATTTAATTCATTTATTAAATCTTTTTTAATAGGTTATTTAAGGATTTGAAGGTCTTTGAAGTTAGGAAGTGAAAAGTGAAGAGGTTGAAGGTTTTAATGTGAGTTAAAGATGGAGGATGAATGAAAGATGAATGTATAAAGTAATGTAACCTTCATGTGATTATAACATATATTTTTTTTGGTGGCTTATTTTCTCCTATAAATAGGACCATCCTTGTTATTTTTAAAAAACAACAATATTCACAATTATTTTACATTTTCATTCACTTTTATTTCAGAGCTTTTTGGGTAAAGAAGGGTGTTCTTTTGGTGGTGCTTTGAGTTCAACTATTTGTGCAGAGTTTATTTGAGTTATACGATGAATAGTTGGGCTATTGTATCCTTTAGGAGACAAGTCATTAAAAAAAAACTGTTGTACCGGGTTCTAGACTTTGCCAACCGTAGACAGCTTGAATCTCCTTAAAGAGAGCGAGATATTTATGCTTTAGTCTGTCTGATTTCGTCATTTTCTTATTTATTTTATAACTCTATTTTTTATTTAATTAAAAAAATAATATTAAATAAACAAAACAGCTCAACGCACGGGCTTTACACCTAGTCTAGGAAATAATTGAGTGAGAGTGGTTGTATTGATTTAAATTTCAGGTCTCTAACAACCATTAGATTATATTTAGATGGGCGGTAGATGGTTGGTGTCTAATTTTAAGCTAAAAATTGAAGTCCTTATAACAAAATCTTATATTATTTGTATTAATGTACCACAATAGTTTAACTACTTTTACAATATCTAAATGTTAGTATCATATTATTTATTCTGTTATGAAATTTGGTCAGCCCAAATTATAGACAAAACTTAGAGAAATAGAAGAATTTGTGAACTTTTGGGTCTGCTTCTCTACAATCAAAATAAATTATTTTCGATAAGTGGTCAGCCCAAATCATCAGTTTAGCCAATAAACAATAAATTATAAGTTGATAATTTAATTGAATAATAAAATATTATATTTATTAGTTTTTACTATAATTCTCTAGAATTAGTTATCTCTCGCAATTTTTATTATTGTCATTGAAGTTTTGGGGAGGTAAAAATAATATTAATCTTTTCAAAGCCACCAAACAATGAACAATCAATCCAACGGTTCCTAAATAATATATTATTATAACTAATAAATTAGGAATCTATCAGTGGCTCAGTATATTCATGTCATTGCGGCTGCTACATTTGACCAACCAATCAAAATACAATTTTCTTTTAGTAACCCTTTTAAATCCTAACTATAACCCTACGTTAACTGTTCAAACTTTTCCCTGTCAGCTAAGGGTTCTCTGTCTGTTCTCGTGACCACGACGAAGATAGAGTGTGTGGCTTCTTCAGAATCAGCGAAAAATGGCTCAACTGAAGGCAGTGTCAGGCTCCTCAGTTAATCTCGCTTTCCATGGCCCAAAGAGAGGTCCTTTTTCTTTTCTCTACAGTTCAATTAGTACATTTGCTTCATTCCATTATTAATGTGAAACAGTAATGCCGTTTGCTATTTGATCCTCTTATCTTGTAGCTGAGTTTATCAGAAATTGATTTTATTTTCAGGCTCTTTGTTATCCCATGATAAAGTATCCTGCCCTAGAAAGTTGCAGTCGTTGCAAGAGGTAGTGATAATGAGGATCCTCTGTGGTTCAAAATTTTTCTAATTTTTTCTTCTCTCAACAAGTTATGTTCACTTCTAACATTTTTTTAATAATGGTCTGTAGTTCGGTTCAAGAGCAAGTGAGCTTCATGGTCATGCAGTTGTTAGCAATAAGTGCAATGTTATTCGAGCTTGTAACAAACAAGGTGTGTGTAGTTAGAGAATTAACGTATGATGTATTTCCTATTTGAATTATTTTAAAACAGGCATTTGTGGATGTCTATAATTTATAGATTGATCTCCAACAAGGATTGGCTAGAAAATGAAACACGCAACACTGCTTGACTTAAATCCTGGGTAAGAAATGTAAATGGGAAAATTTTGATGAGTACAATTGATTGATCTCAATGTATTAGTTTTGTAGAGTATTTCGTCAAACAGCTAGATAAAACTAATTTGAAAAAATATGCTAATGTTGGATAATTTATTCTTAACTTCACTTTGAGGCATATTTTTTAACCTCGGTATTTTTAAGGCTACTTTTATTACTGAGCTTCTTCACTCAAAAGTTGTAAATCTTGTTGGTCCATACTTGAGTTGCAGCCATTCAAGCGGTTCTGTCAGGTGATAAGGAGGTGGAAGTTTCCTCTGCGACAAAAGGTGGAGGGCTACGTGGCAAACTGAATAAGGTTGTCTTAGCTTATAGTGGTGGCTTAGACACTTCAGTCATCGTCCCATGGCTAAGGTATATTCATTGTTATGTTTTTCATTAGAATTCTTTTCTCCTCCTGAAGGACTAGTACCCATGGTTCATGATTCAAAAAGGGTTGTTCTAATCTTGATTCGGAGGCTTGACGAATGTGTAGATGACACTGTGAAATTGAAATGAAAAATGTCAATTTTCTCTTCTTTTAATCTTATGGTAGTTTGTAAAAATTTGTTTGATGGGTGGTAGCAGCACAGATTTTCTGTGTGCGTAAAAGGACAGAGATGGCTTCTATTTATAGAATCCTGTAACTTGATGTGGTGCAATAAAAAAAACTGTATGTTTGCCTTTGGCCTAATAAAATATTGCTATCATTCTCTGATTGGATATGTTTCCTTCATGGAGTGCATGCTCGTCTCTTTATGCACTGCCAGCAGCATTCCAGAAATGTTTTTGTCCCTTTATTTGTTTTGGAAAATTATGTTTTCACTGTTTCAGGGTAGGAATCTATTCACCTGATCATTCTTTTGCATCATTTGCCCTGATATCCCTATGTTTTTCTAATTATATTGCTTTTGTAGGGAGAACTATGTATGCGAGGTTGTTTGCTTCACAGCCGATGTTGGTCAAGTATGTTTATAGAGTTCACGTATACTTACTGCACTATTAAACCTATTTTGTGTGCTTATATGCTTTATCATTTGTGTTGTAAGGTGTATTCGGTGATTATTTATTTATAATAATGAATGTGCTTATTTAGTGCTCAATATTATAGGGCATCAAGGAATTGGAAGGTTTGGAAGAAAAGGCCAAGGCTAGTGGGGCTTGTCAGTTAGTGGTGAAGGATTTGAAGGAGGAATTTGTGAAAGACTATATATATCCTTGCTTGCGAG
>JANLJB010002963.1:0-16666 GCA_026212285.1 Bursera cuneata
AATTCAGATCAAGCCTTGCATGTTACAACATTAGTTTGTCTTGTAAATGATTTTTACAAATCCCATTCGTTTAGGCGCCATCCCTTTGACCGTTACCAAAATTCGTTAGCTTTTGCGACAAGACATGCAAGTCGTCTTGGGAACGAAAACATGTCCCAAAACGGTTAGATTTGGATACCAAGATCACAAATTTTCTGTTGACCATTCACATAATTGCAGTGTGTATACACAACACAATACAGTAATACACTGCTACAGGCCACGTGCCTCCACCACACCAGTCACGTGACAAAAACACCTTTTAACCCACGTCTCTTCAAATGTGAAAATAACAGAATAATTGATTGACGTTACCCCGAGTGGAAGGCAACGAACGAAGAAGGGAAGCTAAAACCCTAGCTTTACCAAAACCCTAACCAACGATCATCATGAGCGAGCAGGACGAGCTTTCCCCAGCCCAGAAGGCCGCCCATTCCTTGCAAAACCTAACCACCCCGCTCTCCTTCTCGCTCTCCAACCTTTCTTCTTCTTCCCGAACCCTCCCCTCTGACAAGGACTTCCATTTCTTCAACAACTTCCAAGAATTCAACCGACCCGTCCAAGAAATCGCCGCTCAATCGCAGTCATTGCTTCATTCTATTGGCGCCTCGCGGGTATGGAGCCAACCCATTGAGTTCTCTGCTCAGATGGACGTTGCCGAGGGGGAGGCTGGCGATTGGCTTGCCGACGTGAACGACGAGGTTTTCGAGCGTATTGATGCGTCGCTGGACGAATTGGAGAGGAATCGAGATGGGAAGAAAGAGGAGGGGAGGAATGAAGATGGGTTTCAGTTGGTTTATGGGAAGAATAAGAAGAGGAACGAGTCTTTGGTGGGTGGTGGTGACACGGTGAGTCAGAGGAAATTGCAGGTTGACTCGGCGGGTGTGAAAGTGAAGGATAAGAGGGAGAAAGCAAAAGTTCCGTTTCATATACCGACTATAAAGAGGCCTCAAGTTGAGTATAACATATTGGTGAATAACACGAACCAGCCTTTTCAGCATGTTTGGTTGGAGAGGAGTGAGGATGGCCAGCGCTTTGTTCATCCTCTGGTTAGTTTTTTGTTTTGCTTTTGAATTTCTTTTATTTGGGTTTGGTTGAATTTGATGAATTTCAGATTGTGGGTTAGTGGATTTGTTGGAAAAAAAGATTAGTGACTGAAAATTAGAAACAAGAAGCAGCTATTCAACTTTTTTTTCATTTATTTTTAATTTTTGTTTGTGAAACATAGGGCATATGCTTTTGATTTTTTTTTTTTTTGTGGGAGGTTGATAAATGTTACATGCTTATCTTATTTGTTTGGATTTTCATTCTATTTGTTTTACGTTCTCGTTCCACTATAACAATGTTTTTAAAAATATCTCTATCTATTCATGTAATTTTTGGGACATGCCTTCTAAAATATATGTAAAATAATCTTTCTTATCGTTGTTCCTTCACTATAGGAGAAGCTCTCTGTTTTGGATTTTGTGGATAAAGATATTGGGAATGTTGTGCCTGTAAAACCGCCTTCACTAGAGCACACTCCATTCAAGCTTGTGAAAGATGTTAAAGAGTTGAAGGAGTTAGTTGCTAAATTGCAGAGTGTGAACGAGTTTGCGGTAAAATCTGATGGCTATGATTTATGCTTTATTGTTTAATTGATATGTGTTGCATGCCCAAATAGAAAAAAGTTGTTATGGATTTCATTTCAAATTTACTGCATTGTTTTTCATTTTTGCTACTTATTATGATTCTTATTACTCATGTACTATTCTACTTGTGCAAAATTATTGTATTTAGAGTAATAAGTTGTATTTAAGGTGACAAATCCTCTAATCTGCCGTTGGTATGGTTGCTGATTGAGGTCTTTGGCTGATAAGACATAGAAAGGAGCATCCTCTAAGGATATAGACAGATTATTAAAGTTAGAAATACAAAGTAATTTGTCTAACCTTTCTCTAGGTCGACTTGGAACATAATCAATATCGATCTTTCCAAGGATTGACTTGCCTGATGCAAATTTCAACTAGAACTGAAGATTTTTTGGTAGATACGCTAAAGCTTCGCATTCATGTTGGCCCACATCTTAGGGAAGTCTTCAAAGACCCTACCAAGAAAAAGGTTGGTCTATTCAATATGCTCGTCTTTTGGCTTTATGAATTATCTATTGCATTGTTTCACAATGATGCTTAATGTAATTAGGTCATGCATGGAGCTGATCGTGATATTGTATGGCTTCAACGGGACTTTGGCATATATCTGTGCAATATGTTTGACACCGGACAGGTTTTGTACTTTGGATCCACTATTTTGAAATTTGGGACTGGAATCTGGTATGCCTTTTTGTGTAATGGTTGAATTAATTTTCTCATATTAGATTTTATCTTTGAATTAGGCTGTAAGATAATACTGCATGCGGTCTAATTTGCATTTCTTGATGCTAAAAGTTTTGTTGCTGTTAAATTAGTCAGGTGGATCTTTGATTCATTTTACTGGTTTGTAAATAGAGGTTTGGCTTTAAAATATTACCCTTTTAAGAGTCAAGGTTTGCCTTTAAAAAGCAGCCTTATTAGTTTTTGATTACTTTTAGAAGTTGATTTGATCGTAGTTGTTTTTTATGTTAGCTACGTATATTGATGTATTTGTATAGGGTGGTGTGGATCTTTTCCCCCATTAATGATGTTCTTTTGATTACCTCTTCTATTTTTCCTAGTCTAAAACATTTCTTTTGTTAAGTGAATATTACCATTCTGTTATTATTATTTGAATTTCAAGTGATTTTGGGAATTTTTTTTTTTTTCATTGTCCTCAGGCCTCAAGGGTTTTGAAATTGGAGAGAAATAGTTTGGAGTATCTTCTGCAACACTTTTGTGGAGTTACTGCAAACAAACAGTGGGTCCTTTGTAAATTGAATTGATCTGATTCTCTCTTTCTGTATATATTTTTTCTCTCTAAAACTTCTGCTTCATTTATTCTTCCCATCCTTCGTTTTTGCTGACGATGATCAATCAACTAATTGCAGATACCAGAATGCAGATTGGAGATTACGCCCACTTCCTGATGAGATGATCAGGTAATCTTTCTTTTTCTCCTAGTTCCTAACCTCAGACTTTTCTTGATATTGAGTTCTTAAAGTAAAGTGTGGATAATTTTTTTCGTAATTGATCCTAACTCTATTTGAATAATGATCACTATGACATTTCCAATTTAATTTTTTCAACTTGAGGAAAACCTAAATTACTTGACGTATATATAATGTTAATGTAGTTTCAGTTTTCGTCTTTGCACTTGTCAAAGTTTTGCCATAAATTAATCTGTCAGATAAATAATTGGTCATTGATTGATTTGTTCGTTTATATATATATGTGTGTGTGTGTGTGTGTGTGTGTGTGTAAGTGTTTTTCTTGAAGGTTTCTGCATGAAGTTTGTTGTTTTCTGAAGGATCTAAACTTTTGTTTATCAACATTTCATTGAAATTAATTGTTTGTCAATCTTACTCGTGTTTGAGCCTGTAACAGATATAATTGAGGAGGTTGCTTTTTAAATTTAAGTATCTTATTTTGGATTCTTTTATTTTTTCTTAGGTGTCTGTTACTTTATGTTG
The DNA here is from genome assembly GCA_026212285.1 of Bursera cuneata. Classification (NCBI taxonomy): domain Eukaryota; kingdom Viridiplantae; phylum Streptophyta; class Magnoliopsida; order Sapindales; family Burseraceae; genus Bursera; species Bursera cuneata. The sequence continues at coordinate 3,623 of JANLJB010002963.1, forward strand.
TATGTGTTACCTATTTAGACAGTTTGTATCATTGGACATGTCTTTGTTAGAGTGTTCCACTATGTTAAAGAAAAGGATTTTTTAGTTACTTACCATCATCGCAATTCTTGTCTAATTGATTTTTACTTGCGATGACAGATATGCCAGAGAAGATACACACTATTTGTTATATATATATGATATCATGAAAATTCAATTATTCTCTATGGCTAAGGAATCTGAAAATTGTGATGCTCCTTTGGTTGAGGTATGATCTCCACTAACTGTGTTTTTTGTTAAATTTGTTATGCAACTCTTCGAGAGTGCAGGAGACTTACTATTAACTGGCTTATCCTTTTGGCCCTGGTTTTTACCATGTATTATGGACCATTAAGTCTATAGATTGCAATTTAGTTAATGTGATAAGCAATCTATCTTTTCATTTTTTCTTTTCTGTCTTGTTTTCGTTGGTACTCTGTCTTTTATCCTTGAGGAAAAGATTTTCCATTTCAAATTGTTCAAACATCTACTTGTAAAACTCTGTTCATGGGCATTACTTTTGGTTGGGTTACTAGTAAAAATTCTTAAGTTAAAATCCTTTCTCTTCCAAGTATAAAGTTGCTGGGATTCATAATTGTTATTACTCTTTATTTTAAGTTGATGACTATAATTTTACCATTTTGAGGAATTCTTTTTGTGCAAATAGGTCTACAAGCGCAGTTATGATGTATGCATGCTGCTGTACGAAAAGGAGATTCTGACAGAAAATTCATATCTGTATATATATGGGTTAGTTCCTTATTGTCTAAATGAAGATGTCATTTACCTGTTTAACATCTTGTCTTAGAATGTTTTCCTTCTCCACATTTTTCTGTAATTTTTTTATTCCTTTAGTTTAAATCAGCTATTTATTTGTTATTATATTTTCTTTTGGCCTAGTTTTATATATCAACAGAAATTAATCAGCAGCCACTATTTTCCCATGTTGAAATAGGTTGCAGGGGGCTGATTTAAATGCTCAGCAGCTTGCTGTTGTTGCGGTAAGTTGGTCATTTTTCTATTTACGTCATTCATCTTTTACAATCTAGGCATGAGGATATTAACCATAGGCCAGGTACTATTGGCAGATCAGATACTTTTCTTTGACATTGATGGGCCTCTACTGTCACATTAAGCATCTGTGTCAAGGAATTAATTTTCAAATGTAAAAATTAATGTGTAAAAATTAATGAGATAGAGTAGATTTAACTGGTAACATTTTTTTAAACTAGTAGGGTTGTAACATATTTGGATGTACTTGTCTACTTCATTTCCTTATAGGTCCTTTTTAAATGGCTTGCAGGGCCTTTGTGAATGGCGTGATGCTGTTGCCCGTACAGAGGATGAAAGCACTGGATATATATTACCGAACAAAACTCTTCTTGAAATTGGTAAAAATCTGTCCAAATTTCTTTTAGCTGAAAACATTTCATTTATATTTATAATACTTAATGGTAAGTTTTAACCTAATTCACATTTTTTAATTGCAAAAGCCAAACAGATGCCTGTTACTGCTAATAAGTTACGTCGATTGTTAAAGTTGAAGAATTCATATATTGAGCGCAATCTTGGTGTGGTAGTTAGCATCATTAGGCATTCTATGCAAAATGCTGCTACATTTGAAGCTGCTGCACGACAACTGAAAGAGGGATGGATGGAAATTGTAAGACAGCATGCATAAATTTGATGATCTTAATATATTTTGATCTGAGATTTGATTGTTTTCAGTAAATCATACCCTTATTAGACTTAAATGGATCTAATGCTTGCATTTTATTTTCTTTCAATTTATTTATTTATCATAGACCAGCCATAATATAAACCAGGATGATGTGCCTAAAAGAAAACACGCATAATAAATGATAGTTTTTGTTTCTAATTCTTGTAAAAGTTGCAGCTTGTTAAGGTGGTTTTACTTGTCTGCAAAAGAAGGGGAAAAAAATGAAAGAAATCCATCCACCCGTACCAATGCTCTTATTATAATGACCTTCGTAATAAGAAAGCATGATCTTGAGTAAATCTTCATCTCAATGTCCAGAGCTACTTTAGAAAAAATTAAAGTTGATCATACAACCTCCAGTTATGCTTGTATTATTCCATTGTATCTGATTAGACCTCATGGGGCAAAGGAGTAGTCTTCTCTAATTGTCTAAATGTTGCAGCTAGAATGGGATTTGAATGAATTTAAGCTGTTATTCTGAGCTTTCAGTCAAAATAATATGATGGTTTTTGGATGTCAATGATGATCACATGGATGGTAAATTCATTCTCTTTCTAAAACTCATTTTGGACTTTAATCTTTACTAAGTGTTAACTAAGTTTTATTGCTGGAAGATATGATATGCTTCATTGGCCTTCATAGATTTGAGTAAAAACTTTTTCACACATTTTGAAGCTATGTTTTGATTTTCCTTAACTGACAAAAAGTGAGGCCATTACCTGGGGCAAGCTTAAATGATTGTTTTATTCTTTAAATAAATTTTTTGAGTGTCTTGCATGGAAATCGTATTCCATGGTCTACGGCATGCTTAATTGGGCTTGTTTAGTAACTGCTCACGATTAGGTAGTCCTTGTGTAAAATTGTCAATCCTTGTTTGTAGTAAGTTCTGTGAGCTACGAGGATGTGCTTCAGATTTTCCAACTCTAATTGCTATTAATTGCTGTGTTATTATTTCTTTCTTTATGTAACAGTAATTTTCTAATTTTGTAGCCTTTGGAAGAAAATTTAGCGGTTAATGATGAATCCGATGTCTTAACTGCTGATACTCCCCCAAATTTGGAAATTGCAAATGTTAGAATGGGAGTCATTGATGGTGGAAATGCATTAGATGGTAGTATGATTCACCATTTACCAGCTCATTCTAAAATTAAAGAAGAATCTTTGAAGTTTGGAAGTAGTGTTATAGACCTTGAGAGAAAAGGACTAGGATCACTTGGGCATCCTGGAACAAATGGTGAAAAAAAGGAAGAATCTGGTAGTCGTATACCGGAGTTTGCAACAGAAAGCATCAGCAACTCAGTTCACAGTACTGACACAAATACTTGCATATCCTCTTTGGAGAAGGTTGTAAAATATTGATGCCTTAGATTGATGGTAGTCCATAAGTGAAGAGCGGTAGTTTTAATGTTGATTCCTTTGTAGGTTACTGAAGCAACCGTTCAGATTCTGAAGAAGCCTACCCGTGGGTTTGGAGCAATGCTGGGTGCCCCAAAGAGAAAGTTCAACACTGAAAAGAAGGTGAGTCCAGTGAGTTGATTGGGTTTGTTTCCTCTGCAACCAATATGGTCTGGTACAGGTGTTTATTGTCTATCAAAATGACATTTCTTTCCCTGCCAGTCTCTCTCTCTCTCTCTCTTGTCGCGGTGGTAGCTGGATCTGCTTTACCACAATTCCTTGACATTTTATGTCTTTCTCTTTCTTCTCCCTCTTGTTGTTTAAAAAAGGCAAAGAAAGAAGTTAGATTGTCTCTAATTCTTTATTCCGTGGTTTACTTTCTTTTGGATGTTCTTTTTTATTATTATGAAATATTTGTCTGTTTTTTGGGCTTTGTGTGAAATTCATATGATAAAAATGTTATCCAGCAGTTGGGTTATTTCCAACTTGGGCACCCTTGACTACATTTCATCTGAACATGTGTTGTCTATTTCATATTTTGTTTACTTCTTTCAATCTTCCATTTTGGTTAATTAGCTGTTAATTATATTTAGGAAAAGGAAGAGGACAAGTTGGAACAGATAAGATCTTCAGTGGCCCTCCCATTCCACTCATTTTCTGCTAGGGATGAACAGCCAAAACTAGTTGAAGATGTCATGGTGGAGCCTGTTGCATCTTCAAAGAACCTCCCATCTTTTACCAGTGGTGAACAGCCAAAACCTGTCATAGAAGAGTCAAGTAGAGTTTCAGAAGTTCAGGAACCTGAGGAATCTCCTGCTGTGTCGTCTGCCAGGTTCAATACGGAAGATATTATTATGTTGGAAGATGATGTAAATGAAACAGAATCTAAACATGATAACTTGGAGAAAACCAATGTGGCCAGTGAGGACAATTCAGCAGGGTCTGCTTTGGGAATGGATGAACAAGATGATATGTCTCTTTCTGATTTATCTACAAGCTTTGAGAAGCTACATTCGGTTAATAATAATAAAAAAGCTGGAAAACCTGAGAAATCTGAAGAAAGTAGTCGCTTTTTGCAGCTAAAGCCATTCGACTTTGAAGCAGCAAGGAAGCAGATCAGATTTGGAGAACATGCACGGGACGAATCAGTGCGGGGTGGCAGAAACAAAAAGAGCCCGCTTAACTCTGGGGATAAGAAAAAAAGTTCAGCTGCTGATCGAGCCCAAAAAGATGAGGGAGCAAAAGAACTTGGGCAAGGTAGACGGCGTTCTGCTTTTCCAGCAACTGGGAATCGTAGTGCAACATTTCGCTGAGTCTTGGGTATAAATCATGCTGCTCTGTTAAAGCGGAGATGATGAAAAAATTTTTGATTTCTAAATCATGTTTCCAAAAGTGGAAAGAGGAATATCTCGAAATTATAATGAAAAATGAAGCTTAAGAATTGCTCTGTTACACCCTTTCAATGCACCATGTAGAACATGGTTTAACATGGCTTGAGGCTCCACTTGATTCGCAAGAAGCGACCTAGTCATAAAAATTCTACAAGTGAAGGGAAACTTATGGCCTGTAGGAGCACATGCAGAGCAAATAGGTCCTCAAACTGAAGCTGGTGATAATGCATTGCATGGTAAACATACAAATCTGGAGGGTAAAATTCAAATGAAGTAATTTGGCTGATAATTTGTGTTTTGTAGTGACGTTTTACCGAACACTTTCCATTGTCAGGAGAAGTTAAAACCGTTTGTTTCCCCCTCCCTGAACGTAACTTACCAATTAAATTATTTCATTTAGTAAAATTTAACCCGGCAGAAAAACATAGAAACCCCCAAGGTTTGGGTTTGGTAGTTATCACCCCTTTAGATCGGATAGTGACACAAGCCCCCAAATTCAGATAATTCTACGAGTTAATAAAATTTGGTTGTCAGCTACTATTGGGCTGTCGTACCAGCTTATCACGATGAGCTGCTTCAGCTGATAGCGGGAGCACTTGCCAATTGCACCATCACGGATGTCTGAGTTGGTAACTGTATCAGCTCGAAAATAATTTATTTTGATAATTAAGAACTGAAACCTCGAAATTAAAATAAGAAAACATTTGCCAACTGGACGTCATATAGACTTTATTCGACCATTTACACAATAATTTGCGACCGTCCATCATTAAAAAAAAAAAAAAAAAAACGTAAAATGTATTAAACATTGCAAATATTCACTTTGACCAGCTCGTGTANACCGTCCATCATTAAAAAAAAAAAAAAAAAACGTAAAATGTATTAAACATTGCAAATATTCACTTTGACCAGCTCGTGTAAATTCCGGATTAATAAGTATTTTAATTTTTTCATTAAACATAATCAGTTATTTAATAATTTAATAGACCAAAAAAAGGAAACATTAATCAATGAGAATTGCTACAATACATCCCATATATCAATACATCACATGTTAAAAAGAAAGAATAAAAATAAATAATATTTAAGGATCATATTACAAATAAACATATTAAAAATAAAAATGTTAACATTGAGATATCAAGTTAACAAAACCTTTTAATATATTATTAAATATAATAAATATTTTTAAAANATTTGAAAAATCTTAATATAAGTTTATTATAATAAATTAAATATTTAGTAAATAAATTTACTTATCATACAAATAAATGTATTATATTACAGAGTATAGAATTTAATTATTGTTATTTTTAAAATTATAAAAAATTAAAAAATTACAAAAATGTATCTTATCTAATTATTTAATTAGACTTTTATAAGTTAAAAAATTAATTAAAGAGAATCAATTAATTTAGCAAGATTAATGTGTCATATTACAAGTTTTATGCTCTCTATTCTAGCTAATTTGATTTGATTTGTTACAAGTTNTCATTTCAGTTGTTGACATTTAATATTATGTTTTACAAGTTCATTGTTATTTGTTACAAGTTGACATTTAGTTGCAAGTTAAACGTTTGATTTTATAATATTTAGGGGCACGTTGCAACTTTAACGTTTCTTGCAAATTGAAAAATCGATTTTGCTACATTCATGTGTCATGTTACAAGTTTTTTGCTCTCTAATCTAGCTAATTTGATTTGATTTGTTACAAGTTTCATTTCATTTGTTGCCATTTAACATTATGTACAAATTCATTGTTATTTGATACAAGTCCACATTTAGTTGTAAGTTAAATATTTGATTTTACTATATTTAGGTCTCACGCTAGTACTATAACGTTTATTGTTCTAAACTTTGGTTAAATTTATTGCAAGTTTCATGTTATTTGTTATACGTTAACGTTATATTTTACAAAATCACTACTTTTTGTTACAAGTCCACAGTTGCTTGTTAGTTGAACAATTAATTTTGCTATATTTTGGTGTCATACTGTAATTTTGATGTTCTTTATTTTAACTTTAGTTAAACTTGTTGCAAGTTTTATGTTGTTTATTATAAGTTAATGTTATATTTTATAAGTTCATTGTTCCTTGTTATAAGTCCACATTTGATTGCCAGTTGAACATTTAATTTTGCTATATTTAGGTGTCACGTTGCAACTTCGATAATTCGTGTTACAACTTTGGTTAAACTTGTTGAAAATTTCACGTTAATGTAATATTTTACAAGATCATTGTTTTTTGTTACAAGCCCACGTTTGGTAGAAAATTGAACAATTGATTTTGCTATAGTTAGGTGTCATGCTGCAACTTTGATATTCCTTATTACAATTATAATAAAATTTTTACAAGTTTCTCCTTACTTGTTACGGTTAATGTTATATTTTACAAGTTCATCATTCTTTGTTACACGTTTGATTGTACATTAAAAGTTTGATTTTGCCACATTTAGGTGTCATATTGTAGCTTCAACATGCCTTTTTACAACTAGAGATGACAAAACATCGTGTCTGGTTGAGCTAGGCCGTTTTCGGTAGGCCAAGTAGGCCTTTAGGCCAGGCCAAGCTTGAATAGTGATATGCTAGCAAGGCCGGGCCGGATGGGAAAAAATGAAGGTTTGAACCTGCCCCTTGGGCCTATATGTATTTTTTTATTTTATTAATTTTTAATATTTATTTATTTGTTTATAATTTTAATTTCTATTTTAATTTTTAAATATTTAATTTCTAAATTTTTTATTTTATTATTAATGGAGAAAAAAATGGACATTAATTTTAATAAAATAATATATTATTTTTTAATCAATTTTATTTTATTTTTCTACTAATATAAAAATAGGTTACGAGTAATTATTTTTAATTGAATTGATTAGGAATTAAATGAATGAGGAGTTACCTTTTTAAAAATACTTAAGAGACAAAAATTGACAATAATATTTTCTAAAAAAATATTTTTCTTTAATAATAGAAATTTTCTACAAATATTAATCTATTTTACTAAAATAATTGATATTTATCATATTTAAGTTAAATTAATAAATTTCAGATTGAATGAATAGAATAAAATTATATCATTAACGTAATATTATAACTATCACAATTAAAAGTAATCTAATTTAAATAAATTTTATATAGTTTGATTAATTAAATTTGATTGATTAGTAATTTATTAGACATCTTAGATTAGGGGGTTGGTTTATGCCATAAATGTATGATGTATGAAATCACTTAATTAATTACAAATTAAATTTATATTTGAATCATAACATCTCCCATATATGTATAATGTCTTAGATTACTTTAAAAAAAATTAAATTTAGAATGGAAAAGAATTAATTTTGTCATATATTTAAAATATAATTATACTAATAAAGTCAATCTAGAATTCTTATTTTAGTCAATAATTTAAATATGGGTTTCATACACTATTTAATAACCATTGATTTACTACAATCCATGGGTGGGAAAAAAAAGTTAAAAAGTAATTTTTTTTAATGCCAACTCAGCAACTCTTTCCACCATTAGATTAAAAAAATCAATGTCTATTAAATAGTGTGTGAAATTAAGTTAAAAAAATTAAGTCACAATAGCCTGACCCTTTAAATATATAGTTTGATTACATATTAATATACTTAATAGCTTAACAAATACTTTAAAAAAATGGTGGGCCAAGTCGGGCCATTGGCTAGTCAAGCCAAGACAGGCCAGACCAGGCTTTGACGTAGTCCGCATTGTGGTAGACATGTCAAGCTAAAATATGGGCCAAGCCGATCGCTTGCCAATAGTCTGACCTTTTGTCATCTTTAGTTACAACTACAGTCAAACTTGTTGCAAGTTTCATGTTACTTGTAATAAGTTAATGTTATATTTTACAAATCATTATTCCTTGTATAAGTCATGTTTGATTACAAGTTGAATGATTGATTTTACTATTTTTAGATGTCTCGCTTCAACTTCAACGTACCTTGTTACAATTATGGTCAAGCTCGGTATAAGTTTCAAGTTACTTGTCACGAGTTAACATTATATTTTACAAGTTCATTGTTCTTTGTTACAAGTCAAATTTGGTTGCAGGTTGAACATTTGATTTTACTGTTTTTAGGTGTTGTGTTGTGGCTAACCTTTTTTGTTTGAACTTTCATTTGCCTAATTGCAAGTTTAAGGTTACTTGTTATGAGTTAATATTATATTTTACAAGTTTATAGTTCCCTGTTACATGTTCATGTTTGGTTGCAAATTAAACATTTGATTTTACTTTTTTAGGTGTCATGTTACAAATTCGACGTTTCTTATTACAACTTTACTTATATTTGTGACAAGTTTTAGGTTACTTGTTATGAGTTCACATTATATTTTACAAATTTATCGTCCATTATTACAAGTTAAAGTTACTTAAATTTTAATATTGATTTTTTTATTTACTAGTTTAAGATAATTCTAAAGAGTTATTTATAATTTTTTATATTTATTTAAATAAATAATATTTTAAAATTATGAATTTTAATAAATTATTTTATTATGATATTTATTTATTAATAATTTTTAATAATTTTGAATTTTATTAATGAATTTATTTTAAAATTATTAATTAATAAATTATTTAAATAATAAATTTCTTAAATAAATAATTTAATTTAATTAAATAAATTGGACTATACGGTCCATGTGCTTGGAGGATGCAGCTGAGCTGGGCGGTCTGGAGGAGGCAACTGGAAGTGTTGGGCTAGTTTGGACCATAAGGTCCATTGACTCGGACCGCACGGTCCAGAGCCTGATCCAGGACCATGTGCGATCTGGATCAGTCTCTGGACCCTACAGTCCAAGCCCATGGACAGTTTGATCCAACCTGCCAGCTGTTACCTGAATTCCTTTTGTTTTCCGACAATTTTCACCCATCTCCGGCCATCTTCGACCACTTTTCAGGCCAAAACCACCCAGATCAAACACATTTCACCTTCCTATCAACCAAAACATTTCATCTAACACATTATTCAACATTCACATTGATCAACATTTCAACTAAGTTAAAACCCAACATCCACAACAAAAGAAAAAAAAGCAAATAACATAGAAAAGCATAAATGTTACTTATATTACCAAAAATATGATAAAAAAAAGTGAAAGAGTTGCCGAAAAGAGTAAGGAGTAAGGAGTGAGAACGAAGTTTTTTTGAAACAAACTTCTGAAATATGGTATTTTAGTCTCTTCTACATTTTCTGGATAAGGACTTGCAACAAATTTAGCATGAGGGATATATTTGCAAGGTCACCCTTAATTTGGGATATTTCTTATAATTTCCCATAAAAGTCAGATTGATAAAACAAAGGTAAAAGAGACAATGAAAAAAAAAAAAGTAATAATTATATTTAATATATGATAAACCACACATATCGCATCAATATAATTACATAGAATTTAGGCTAACATAAGTATTCAATGACGTTTGAAACAGACCACACAGTTTGTTCAAAACCTCATGGTTTTGCGGTCTGAACCATAGGACCATGCAATCCTATAGTCTTTATTCCTGCATTTACTATTTTTTCTATGTTTCTCCTATGGGTTCGAAATCATCACTTCTAAGTTCTATTTTCTTACAAAAACAATCATATTATTCACTGCAACATAACTTCCAACTATTTTCAAACATTATTAAAGCAAATCCATCTAGCAAAACTAAATTTAGAGACATAAAAGATAGATAATTACATTTGTAACATTTGCAGTTTTGTAATTTTAGATGCTCACAAATATTGATTTGCTACTAGATTTGCTATTCCGTGTGGGGAATTAGCAAAAATAGCCATATTGGAGGGGGGTCTTTAACAAATAATCAAGCTTCAATATTTCTCTCATTCACCTAGCCCTCAACAGTAATATTTCTCTTATATTCCCTATTTATCCTCATATTCTCTAAGTACTGTTCACTGACGGTCGATACTGTTCGTGGTACTGTTCACAGACGTTTTAGATACTGTTCATTATTCATTTGACCATCGGTACTGTTCATTTGACGGTTCGGTACTGTTCATTTAACAGTTTGGTACTGTTCATTGTTCATTTGACGGTTCGGTACTGTTTACGATACTATTCATTTGACGGTTCGGATACTGTTCATTGTTTATTTGACGGTTCGTACTGTTCACTGACGGTTCGGTAATGTTCACTGTTCATTTGACGGTTCGGTACTGTTCACTGTTCATTTGATGGTTTGGTACTGTTCATTATTCATTTGACGGTTTGGTACTGTTCACTGACGGTTTGGTACTGTTCACGGTACTGTTTATTTTGATGGTTTGGTACTATTCATTATTCATTTGACGGTTCGGTACTGTTCACGATACTGTTCACTGACGTTTCGGATATTGTTTACTGTTCATTTGATGGTTCGGTACTGTTTATTGATGAACGATACTGTTCACTGTTCGTGGTACTGTTGTGCAGTTTATTTAATTGTTATAAATCGAGGTGAGGGTAAATAGGAAATATTAGGGCAATATCACTGTTGAGGGATAGGTGAATGAAAGAAACATAGAGGCTTGATTATTTTTAAAAGATCCCCTCTAATATAGCCATTTTTGCTAATTCCCCATTCCGTGTTTGTGTAAAGATTAAATGAGAATGAATGAAAAAAGGAATGGAGTTGAAAGTGAATATGAAATATATAAGAGAAGGAGCATTTTTGTCTGATTGAGTTTTTTTTTTTTTTTTTTGGATAGANATTTTTGTCTTATTGAGTTTTTTTTTTTTTTTTTTGGATAGACAAATCAACAAAAAGAGCCTAGTGGGATATTTTGGAAAACTCCTTATAATTTAGGGTATTTGGGTAATTTTCCTTTAAGCTTCCATTTCGGTGACGAGTATTGCCACCCCAAGGGCCATAATTTCAATAAGAGTATTGTCATTTAAGTGCCTCTAAATCATTTTCTAAGCCCTACTAAATATAAAATTTATTAAAAATTATATTTTTCAAATATTTTGTACACAATTCCTAAAAATTTTCGAAAAGCCAATGAATTTTTTTTTTTTTTGCTAAAGTTTTTCAATGTAGAAAAACAGAAGAAATAAAAATGAAAATAGAAGAAGAAAAAGAATTNACTGATGAGACAAACTTAAGAAAGAAAATTTTAATTTTTAGGCATTTTAAATTATTTTAATTGAAAAGAAATAGAAAAATAAATAAATAACACCACTCTTTCAATAGTGCAATTGTTGAAATCTTAGAGTACATGTAGCCGACAAGTCAATTATGTCATGTTTTCACCGTTTAAGTCATTCTTTTCAACACATACAATTGTACAAAACGCGTTCTTTTCAATGTTCCGTAAAGAAAAATCAACAAAACGGACAAAGAGTCTGCTCCAGGAAATTACATGAAACTTTCAAGTTACAAATGAGTGAAATTCCAATAGAATCTCAGTAGCCAGTATTTGACTTTTTTTTTTCACAAGGTACAAAATCCCATTCCCCAAGAAATTTTTGGCTACATGCTAAAGCTTTGAGTGAAACGCGTTTTCTTATGTTTTTTTTTTAATATCCATTAAAATATAATTTAAGAAAACAACCAAAGGAAAGAAAATTTTTAGGGGAAGTCATCCTATCAATAAAAAATAAATAAATAAAACCATCTAGAAAAAAAATGAGACATGGAGACACAATATATAAATTATTGTACTTGGTACTAACATGATATTTTATTTCAAATTATAATAGTAATGTTANCTGTAATGTTACTAACAAAAACATTGAAATTTTGATGAAAATCAACCAATAAAATCACTCACTCCATCAACACACATAAAATCTACAGAAATAAACAAACAATGAATACAACAAGATTTATTGACAAAGTAAAACCTTAATGAGGAAAACCCCTCCAAGTGTATAGCGTCATCATAAATCCATTAAAAAATAAAAGACTTACAACCAATGATTTATGACTCAGACAACTCTTATGACTGACTCCAACAATCCTGATGTAAAATCTAAAGAACTCTTTAGATAGCACTACACTCAGAACCTCTGAATCTTCTCTTATTGTGAATGTTCAGACGAACTCGTCCAACTTAGCCAGAACTCTAAGCTGCAACCCCAAGCTGCAACTCTAACTCCAGAACTCTGAGAATTTGGAAACAATCTAGAACATCTAGATCCAATGAAATTGGTTGATTTGGATTGAGATTCAAAACTAGGATTCAGATCTAAAAAGTGTTTAGCAAATATTCTCTCATGAAGAAGAAACCCATTTTGATCTCACAAAAACTCTCCCCAAAGTATTTTGATGATTTATCAATTCTAGTGAGAGAAAGAAACAAATCAAAGAGAATAATTCAAATAAAGAAGATGAAGAACCCATTCATTTCCCTTTGAAATCTATTACCCATATCTCCCTTAATATGCTCTCTAAAACCTATGAAAAGATACGTAAGGTTATGTGTGCTTGGAGAGATTAATTTTGAATTTGAAATGTTTTGGTATTTATAGAAAATGATTCTCGCTCGAGCATTCATCATACGCTC
>JANLJB010002964.1:0-20729 GCA_026212285.1 Bursera cuneata
AATGAAAATGAAAGCAGCCACTGTGGCAGAAACGTTTCTGTATGTATGCATATGAATAATGCACATACAAGCTCACGTGAGTGTTGTTTTATTCATCAAAATTATTTTCAATTTCAAGCCGCGCATTCAGATCTGGCAGCCACTCTGTGAGAATACAACCAATTATGTTGCAGTTGTTTGTCTACTACTATCATGGTTGTTAAAAATAAATAAATAAATAAAATGGGTAAATAGCCTACACCACTATTTTGGCCAAAACATAAAGCGACCTACAAACTTTTCACAAATCTTATCAAGCCCCCAGCTGTCAGTTTTCATAAGTTATCATTAACTTTTACAAGGGTAATATAGTCTTTTAAAAAATACCCTTATCATATCAATGAAAAAAAATCTCCACCTCCACGTTCGTTTCTTCACCTTTTCTTCACCTTGCCAAAAAGAAATTGATTCCCTGTATTTATAAGTTTTTATAGAAATCTTCTATCCTAATAAGAACTTAATAGGAATAAGACTTATATTGATTTAACAACTCTACTTTCCTATTCATTTTATTCTTATGGAAGTTAACTAAAACTAAGAAAAAAATATTTAATAGAAACAAATCATAAAATCTAGTCTTAAAAGAAACTCAGACTAAAAATCGCAGATCTCTAATTTAATTTTTCCAAACTAAGGTTACACTTTAACAAATTTAATTGAGATTGATTTTTCCATGCCTTCATCTTATAAGAATTTTTGAACTTATTTCCTTTGATTATGGAAAAATCTTTGGATTGAATTTGTTGGTGGTGGAGCAGTGGAGTGGGGGTGAGCTTGGGTCTCTTGATTTTAAACATATATTTCTTTATTTGAANGGGTATAAAGGACATTTCTCGTTCAAGTGTTAAAGTTAACCTAAAATGAAGATTTCTAAAAAGCCTGTGAAGTAGTGGAGGTTGACCTAACAAGACAGTAAGAATTATTGTCTTCTTCACTTTTTCTTTCTTTCGGCTGGAAAACAAAAATCTAATGGGACCCATGAAAATAATCAGAGCAGAACCTGCCTAACATTAACATTGTTAACGAGGAAATCCACCGGGTTGACTCACCCGTTAATAGATATTGAATTTTATCATTTCTTTTTTTAAATATTGAATTAGTTTACTTGGAGTTGTTTCAAAGATTGTTTTAATTCTTTTACTTCATTTATTTTATTATAATACGAAATTTAATTCCGGGGGGTTAAGTGAAACAAAAGTCAATTTGTCTGGTAGATTGAACATTATCAAAAATTAATTTTTAGAAGTTTCTTGTTACTCTGTAATTGATGATGACCACATTCCAAATCTGGGTGCTGACAAGACCAATATTATTGTTATAAATAAACAAAGGCCCGCACTCCAGGAGTTTTTGACTTCAACTCTTTTCAACTAAAATTCAGATAGGAATACAATTTTGACCAATTGACAAATTGTCAACTTGGAGAAATCCTTCCCTCTCCATTGTCCCCATGTTAGATAGTGATTGTGTTGGTGGCTAAGGCGTAACCCTTCCGTAAAAGCTTAAGCTTTCAATATGAACCGGACGGAACCTCGTATGCTTCAGCGGATCTTACAAATGAAGCAAACAATAACTTTTTTTTATTTTTTAATTAGATGATAATTTTTTTTATTTTTTAATTAAATGACACGGAGGGGATTCGAACCTGAACCGTTGGGTCACTATGGCTCTGATACCATATTAAGTTTGTTACTCTCCTAAAAGCTTAAGCTTGTAGGTGTGGACTTAACTTGAATATTTAAGCCTTTAATACCAATCATATTCTTGTAAAAAGATTAAGTAAAATCGATTTTCCTTTTCATTACTTTCTATTTCTTGTATTAACATGTGTTCACAAAACTTTACTAAAGTATAACAGTGACAAGTGGATAATTGACTCAACTATAATTAAAGTTTGGTAATAAGTATCAATAAAAAATGAAGAGAATGAATAGCCAAGAGTGTTGCTCTTGCGAGCATCCTTTTCTTAAGCTTACAATTTTGCTTAAAAAGCTTATAGGCTCTTCATTGGCTTATATTAATCCATAATTTATACAGTTAGTTGTTACCTAATCTTTGTGTTTGTATGTATTTTGGCTGTTATACTAATAATAATAAACTCGCATTCCGCACACGCCCATGTGGACACTAAGCATAGACTCTCCAATTTTATTTATTAAAGTTAATCAAGTGCTCGCTTTATGTCATTTGCGTGGCATCCACTTTGAATTGTTGCTGTTAAAATTTTAAAAATTAGCATGCGTACGTGTGTAATCTGCGCAGGTTCTTTGGTGTACTAGTGACGCGTTGATCAAGCTTATAAAACCATAATAAGTTTTCGAGGACCCCTCTAATTTGCCTCATTTTTTCAACTATCCCTAATTATAACTCATGAACCTTAAACTATGAATGCATCTTAAAGTTCTATGTATGTGACCTTTTATATTTTAAGATTATCTAAAATGCTCTAGATTTTCATATTTACATTTTAATAGAGGCTTAAATATTATGGGTAAATCCACACCTAAAAACATTAAGCTTTTAAAGAAATGATAAATATAATATGATATCAAATTATTTGACCCAATGGTTATAAGTTCGAATTCCCTCATCGTGTTTATTAAGAAATATTAAAATATTTTTTTTTTACCCACTTATAATACTCACTAAAACATGTAAGAGACTTGGTTTAATTTATGTTGCAAGTGCATCTGAAAACTGTAAGAGACTTGATCTAATATATATTGTAAATGCATGTGAAACCTTTGCACACAAGTAGCGTATTATAAGCTTAAATATTAGATTTAAGATGGGGTCATGAAATTTGTTAATCAATCATGGAAGTTGATTTCCATGGAGGCTGTGAGTTCTAAAGGTGGATATGTAGTTTCAATTATTTTATATTTAGTAACATTTTCAATATTTAAAAATTTTTGAATTTATAAAAAAGAAAAAAGATAAGAGATCCAAATTTTTAATCTTTATAAAGAAATTAAAAATTAAAAATCTCACAAATTACATAACATTAACATAAGCTCAGTATGAGTTCAGGATCAAAATTGGTCAACTAAAAGGAAGGGAGGTCAAAGAATTAGTCTTTTTATAATCTATTCATCTTTATCTTCATCTTCATCTTCATAATATGTGAATGGCAATGGTACTGATTTGAATGCCCGATACTTGCCAACATTGTTCAAATGCTCATTCTCCAACCTGGCCAAATCATCATATATAACAATTAAGAACTACTCGGACATGACAGTATATAATTCATTATACATCCTATGTGGGAAAGATTTAGGTTGTGCAGTGATGAAACTTGTGTACCTGTAAAAACACAACTCATATATGATTATTAGTATTACCTGAAGAAATTCCATATGCCGCGACGAATGATCTCCAGGCTTGCAACAATTGCAACCAAAGTTTGATTGTGTAAGGAAGAAAACTGCAAGTCCAGCACCGTCTGCACCCAGGCAAATCTTAGCAACACGTTCACGACCTGCATTTTTCATCAACTTCATTATAATCAATCTGCCAACTGCTCTATATGATAGTTTGCATGCTAATTGATCTTTCCGAATACTAATATAAATAGCTGGTAGGTGAGCTCGAATAATTTATACTTACCATGGCTGCGAAATAGACAGTTTTGCTAGGGATAAGGAGTTTGTCTCGCAGCCATCTGTTCTTAGATTGGCGTTGCAGAAGTCCCCAATCAACAACAAGGTCCCAATAGATACCATAGAGTGTTGCAATGGCTGAAAATGTCCCGGATATTATTTTCCATCTCATGCCCTTGTAAAGACCATAAGCAGTCCTTGTGCTAATGGCTATGATTGCCACCAAGTATTTCAGCCCATTATATCCCTGCATTGGATCTCTTTCTTCATAGAGGCGTCTCAGGCACTGGAAATTAGAAAGTAATTGTTGTAATATGAAGTTACGAAAAGTCTCTGTCAGCAACTTTCATTGACAAAATAGGTTTGGTTTAATAAAACTCATATTTAAGAACAATTTATATCCCTCTAGGTGTTAGGAAGATTATTATGGAGTGTAGAATCGTGTACCTGAAGGAAGCGAGACACGTATGGAACCAAAGCAACGATCAAATAGAAAGTATTGTATAGTCTATTTTGCTGGCAATTGTTTTGTCGAAGTTTGTAGCCTCCCCAACCATAATAGCAGAAATAGAACTCCAGGCTTCTAAGGGCTTGAACCTGCAATAAATTAATGCTCGTCATTTTTCTAAAACGGAGGAGTTTCAGTTATTAATTCAAAACATCGGCCGTTTCACAAACCTGGCTGGTCAGTTGATCTGCCAAGAAGAAATCTTGGAGCGTGACCTGCAGTAGAGAAATATGCGTAATTAGTATATATTGGGTCAACTATGTTTAGCTCCATTGATTTCTTCAATCTGCTTAATACCTTGTAGAGAGGAGCAAGAAGGCAGTGAAACAAACATGTTAGGAAAAAGAAGCGACTTGAACGATATATGATGTTAAATGGGCAGATCATTATAAAGATTACAATCTGCACAGATAGAAAGAAAATAGCTTGTGTTGATGTTAGCGCATGTTTAAGAAGTTGGATGGTTTGACAGAATGCTGAAATTGAGCTGAAAAAACTTTTACCAAAACCAAGGCTAAAGGTAGAAGCTCCGTGATGGCTTTGTAACCATTATATTTGGGGTCCATTTCCATGTCCAGATTTGAAAGCACACTGGCTAAAGCTAGTCCTCCAAGACCAAAACTGACGAGAAGAACCTCGCGGTAGCCCAGTTCTGTGCCTTGTTTGAAACCAAAAATGAAAGAATAATTGACTCGGTATTGCCCCCAGAAGTATATATTGGCAGCATACATAACCATGTGTAGCACAATGAATCCGAAGAAGCTGAAAAAGTTATACTTGATTTGTCAAATATACGTAGATGATTTTTCCTTCTGACAATATGAAAAGCTGCAACAAGAAAGACATAATTAATTTTTCTTGGGTTACCTGTAAAGAGGAAACATGGTTACCATGTACTGGGAATGTTCTCTATAATCCAAGACATGACGAGCATGAATGATGAATATAAGGGCGACTGCGAGAGCAAATGAGCAGCCGGAAAAGAATCCTGTAATGATTTTCAAAACAGATTTAAGTTAAAGAAAGTGAAACCAACAAAGGACTTCATTCAATGCTCCACCACTCCGAAGCTCAAATGCTGGAAATCTCACCAAGAGAAAAAGATGTTCTATGCCTTTCTCTCTTAGCCTTTGGTCTTAAAATGTCCATGCCTTTGCTGCGGTTTGAATTCGAGAAATACTTGACGAATGCTGCTTCTACCCTCTCCATAAGCTTGTTTACCTTCATTGGCACCGGTCAGATCATATCAAAATTAAAGTAAATTCATCTTTACAAAAATTAAAATGGTCTTTATTGTATAAAGAAAATATCATCTACCTCAATGCAAATCTAGTTTCCATTCTTCAATTTTCTATTTCTATGATGCAGAATGCTTACCTCATCAGAGCTGCCAAGATAGGACTTATCCACCCTCTTCATATAAGATTCTGACACCTTTCTTAAAGTTATCTGCAGCAACGAAGAAACATAAATAAGTGATAAAATTAGAAGACAACTTAAATATTGACTCTTCAAGCCCTAGCAATAAGAGAGATGCCGAGAGTACTATTGTTCTTCATTTGCTGATTTGTGCCTCCCTCAATCGTATATTAAGAAATGCTTTAACTTAGAAAGCTCGGCAAAAACTGAAGGAGAAAGCAGTTGGTCTTGCATAGAACATACCTTATCGTATTTCTTCATGATTTTTGAAAATGCTAAGATATTCAAGAAGCTGCAGTTTCCAGAAGCAGCCAAGAACGATGAGTACAAAATTCAATAAACTTCTGGACTTGTCATTTTTAAATGATTATTAAACTTAAACTGTTACCTGAAGCCCTTAAGATGCCGAATCTTGCGATAAAATTCAACAAAAGCCCGCTTAAGTTGTTTTTCAATGTTCTTTAGATTTTCGGCGCTGATGATGTCCTCTGTCTGCTGAGGACAATTAACAAAACCTTTAATGATTTCAGTAGGAGTGTCAAGGGTCTTGTTGAGCTTCACATGGTCAAGTACTTCTAATGGAACTTGTTTAACGCGGCTATTATTCTTCTGCTCATCTTTAATCACATCAATGGGGTTGATTCCTGCCCATGCATGCATAAATGAAGATTATTTAGACTAAGCCGACCTTCGCCGTTGATTGAGTTGGTTAACCAATTCATTAATAGCAAACAACTTACTCTTAATTTGTACAGGCCCGGTTGGAGCAGAATCTCCCAAATCATTTTTTTTAATCCTGAAAGCAATCAAAACGTTGAGTTGCTTGCTAAGAGTTTCAGCCTCAGCCAGCACCTCTTGCATCTTAACCTTGTAAAAGTTTTCAACTTTATTGAACTCAAAATCAAGCCTTCTGAAGAACTCTTGCTCACTTTCCCCTCCTTCCTCTGCGACCTTCATAAAAATAGTCTCAAAACTTTCAGACCCATCATTGCCAACAGAATTCACAACAATGAATTCGCTTTCAATATCTCTGATTGACTGGCTGGTGAAGTTCTGATTTAGTAGACCACTGAAAGCCCGGCAAAGTGTCATCGGCCGCTCTAGAGCAGCTAGTGGGGCTGTTTGGTTGTTCTTCTCCTTCACAAATTGGATTTGCTTCAAAAGGGTCTTGAGCTGACCATAATTCATGTAAGCTTCTTGCCATTCTGGTACCATTTGAGACGCATATTCCTTCCCGAACTTCATCCTAGTATTTGATAATGCTTCAACTTTTACAACCCAACACAAATTTCTTCTAAACATTACAAGAAATATAACGCTCATAACAACAACATTTTCTTCTTTAGCCAACTTACTTTGTTGTTGCCAAATTTTCGTTTTTTTAATCGAAGTTCAAGTCGTTTTAAATCCAGCATATTAGATTTATATAACATATTGCTTTTTCTAAATTTATGTCTAGAGTATAACTCTTTTGTTGGTGATGCTTGGATTGCAATTTCAAGTACCGATCCCATGGAAGCTTAGAAATAGATGGATGTTGAAGTTGATATTTATTACTTCTATGTTTCCCAAATGCAAGTATATATACTGATATATCACGGCCATCATGGTAAGACATCAAGTTTTCCATCCATTCTTCTCTTGTCAACGGAGAATGCCTATATTATACGAGTAATAATACTATATATAAAGTATTTTATATAAAATGATATGAAATCAAACGAGTGGCAAAACTAATACACGAACGTTAAACAACAAATATTGATTTAATCATTTTACCATATATAGGCATGATCTTTCCAGTTGCATGTGAACCAAATATTAGTGTATACATATAAAATGACTATTTAACCAAAGATAATTTATATTTCAAACATCATAACTCTTCACCTATCTCAGTCATCCTAATATTAAAATTATGTTTTAAATTTAAAAAAAAAATGTATAGGTTAAATAAAAGGATATATACCTGACACCCTTTCAGATGTAAAATAACATTAAAACCCCCAAAACTAATTTATGAGGGTGAAATTTTTGTTATTTTCTGAAATGTTTCGAATCAAGCGGCGGTGAGTTTACCGGAATCGCTTGCTTTTCTCAGCTGCGATTCTGGCAAACTCGTCCCTTTTCAGCCGGCGAAACCTTCCCCGATTGCTTAGATGACGAAGTTAGAGAGTATGATTATGAAATGAAATAAAATAAAGAGAAGAAAGAAAAAAACTAAAAACCGGCAATTAAGCGTCACCGGCCATCTTCATTGTTGGACCATATTAATTTTCTATTTTTTTTTTTTTTTTTTAAGTTCTAATCGATTGAAGGTTAACACAATAAAAGGGTGTTTAATTCTTTCTATTTTCTATTTTCTACAACTCCAATCCAACGCATCATCGGCTGCAGCCCCTGTTTAGACAGAACAAATAAAGTATAACACAGTGCTTGCTTTATGTATTTGTGGCATCACTTTGAATTGTTGTTTGAATGTTTCTCTTCTTTATTATCGCCCCCCTTTGCTTGTTTTGTTTGGGAGATTACTAAATGTCTTTTTTATTGGGTTTGGCTGAATCTCCTACTCTTTCAGTATCAACTTTGAAAGTATCAACTTTACTTTGGTTGATGCTGATAAGAGTGAAAATATTATTTATGCATAATATTGATTAAGTTGAAGCGATTTTTATCGGCTTCAAAATGTTAGTTCTCTTCCTAAACTTTCTTAATGTGTGTGATTTGGTTTGTTTTCAAGTAAAATGAAATTAATCCTTGGGAAGGAAATTGACAAGTTTACAGTCTCGAAGACAAAATTCCAGTTAATTCCACTCTATTGAACAACCCCATATAGCAGAAAACCAATAAAAGAATTAGAAATATTGGTTTATATCAATTTCTTTTTTCCTATTACAAATCAATCATCATTAAGAAAGTTGGCTCTTTCTGTGAACTAGGAACTTTCACTTCGTTGCCAACACAAAAAGAGATTGAATTCAATTCCAGTAGAGCACTGAATTAAGCTGTGGACGTATCACCAGACAAGAGACATTTGGCTGGTGGAAGCAAGGCAACGGCTCCACGCTGAGAATTTGAGTACTTTCTGTACACGACCTGAAGCTTACTTTGTGGGGCTTTTGAGTGAAAGTACACCAGAAGTTTGGCACAATCCCTGGTGTCAATAAACATACGAAGATAAGTGTTTTTTTAAGTTTACTCAAAGTGGAAGTAGAAACAAAATGTTAAGATAACAACTTACATGAGCTGTGCTTCTGAGAAACCTGTATGAAGCTTAAGTGTCTCGGTCCAAACAGGACTCTTTTTTAGTGTGCAGCGAGCAGCATAGACTGCGGAGGCAGCAACCATTGATGGACAGAAGATTAAACTATCATAATTCATCATGCCCAATTCAGCCAGAAAATAGATCATATTCTCCATCTAAACAAGAGAAAATAAAAATAAGTTATATATATGATTAACAGATCCAACAAAAGAGTGTTTTAATGCAGCTATAAAACCAAAGATTACTCACCTCCTTATCAGGAATAGATGCCTTGATGAAGCGAACCAGAAATACATAATGTGTAGGAACTGTCAAGGTCCATTCAAGTTTTCCCAGTATAGTTTTCTCCATGGCCAATACCTGTTGATGAGAGTAAGCTCTATCTGCAATGCATACCAGATCATTGACCTGCAACATTCAGTTCATTTTAGGTAAGGGTCTTCTTTGTAATACCAAAGAACAGACTGATTATATATATTAGCAATAAAGCAGCTACCTCGGGGGCCCAGATTTCTTCATACTTGGAGGCTATCAGCATGGCGCCCATACCCACCAACTGTAATTCCCTCCTTGCGATAATCTTCACTGCTAGGAACCGATCAATTATGTTGATGGTTAGATAAAGAGTCTCCGGTGAAAGTTCAAACTTGGTATGGACATCTATCAACCAATCTATCAAAATGGCTCTCATCTTCTCATTAATTTCGGTTTGTGAATGCATATAGCTGTGTGGCCGGTTTTCATTCTGCAACAGAGATTCAATAAATGCCAATATATTAGATACACAACTTGAAATACACAAAATTTAGAGAGTAAATCGGAAACATGAATAATACCTCTACCAATTTATAAAACTTGTAAATGTCCTCAACATATTCCACTCCAGCCAAATCATTGTTGGCATCTTTGGCATCAATATCAATAATCTGCTCTTTTGGCTTCTGAGTCAGACCACAAGCGGCCTTGCTTCGAGCAGTGAGTACCGAAGTAAGAGTTTGTGAATTCTTCTTGGATGATGTTGCTGCTGGTTCTGCCTCCTTCTTCTTGTTCATAGGTGCTTTCTCTTTCTTTTTGTCCTTAACCTCGTCTTCAGTGTCAGGACTTATCTCAATCACTTCCTGAGGCTTTGGTTTAACGGTGACTTTCTTCTGAGCTGCCTTTGCTGGCGCGGCTTTTTTACCCACTCCAACACCATCAAGTACAGATGATTTATCCACATTAACACAAACTTGTTTCTGTAATTCAAAGAAGCACAAGAAAATATGAAATTTTTAATAAAAAAAGAAAAAGAGGAGTTGAATGGTTCCCAAAAAAAAAAGATTGAACTGCCTTAAAGACGAACCATGTTATTCTCAGCAGCTGCTGCCGCTTGTGCATTTGCGAGTAATTGAGCACAGAAACTCCTAAGAACCAGAACAAGAATATTTAAATATAAAGTACAAAACGGATAATATGTTTGAGTATTAGATATCTATATGTAGTAATTAGAGAGAGAAATACCTAGTGATGGGGCGAGTTATTTGAGGCTGAGCCTTGCCATCAACTCCACGAACGGTTACAAGATTGCCAATATCACCAAGTGCACGGCGATTTCTTCCATCAGCAGCAGCACCGGCTTTCTTCTGCTGCTTAGCTCCTCCTCCTCCTACGACTGCCTCACCTATAAGATTAATCACAATTAGAGATATTACCTTCAAAGAATACAGAGAGAAAATAATTATTCATTAATTTCCCCCCAAAAAGCGAAAGAGAAGAGTCCCAAAAACTAGATGAGAAGAAAGAATAAAGAGCAGAAAAGATTTGTTTGGAGCAATAGAACAGTACCAACCCAAAAAGAGAGTTTTTTTATTTATCATCTGGAAAACAACACAATCTCAACAATTCCAGTTTTCTCGTCAAACAAACAGAAGGATATTACTAATATCATTATCAACCCAAAAAGATGAAACCCTCCTTTTTAATCAAGACATTTACAAAAACAAAAACAAATAGGTATCAACTAAAAGCAGAAAAAGTTAAACAAACAATCAACAAAAAGAAAGAACCAAGAATCATCATCATATGATATCACCACAAGTCTACATTGGTTGAGTTTTAACCGATTGAAATCACACAGAAAACCTTGCAAAACCAACTAAGAATCAAAAAGGCCAGCAGAATAAGACCCAAAACAAAGGAAACACTGGACAAAACAAAAACAAAAATCAAATACAGTCAATCAAGAACTATTAAGAATCTTTATCTATCGTCATATAATAATGATACCTCTGGCTTGTTGTGGAACAATAGCTCTTGACGCCATTTCTTCTTCTTCTTATTGTCTTGTTCTTCTTCTTCTGAGTATCTCTCTCTTTGTAGAGGAACCGTCTCTGGGTTGTAAGAAACAGGCGAAGAGAATGCGAGAAATGCTTCTCTTTTTGAAGTTATAATAAGGAGCCGACGCTTCACTTACAACGGTCGAATTTTTAATCGATTTCAGACCGTCAGATCTTGCCTTTTAATCTAACGGTCACCGATGTGGTGGAAAATTATAGCCGTTAAACCACCAGCGCAAAAGTTACCGTTTGTGTTAAAATATTAGGGTTGTGAAGGAAGGTTGCTGCTCTGCCGTACAGACACATAGAGTTTCCGTGCTACACGTCTACTATAGCAACACGTGGAAATGCTCTTTTGTGAAGGGTTTAGACATCACGATCCTCTAGATTTGCTTCTTGACCAATTATTTTAATAAAAAATAAAGTACTTAAAACTCTATTTACTTTGGTTTCGTTATTTATAAATACTTTTAAAACATATATTTGATTATAAAATTATTGAAAAAAAGTAAACGATAATTTTTTTACTCCTTGATTAGCCAACAGTTGATTGGTACCTACAAGAGTAGAATTAATGGATTACCATTCCATCCCAATAATTTCTTCATATCAATCATTAGTATTCATAACTGGGTAAAAAAAATTTACAATTTTATGAATTTTATATTTAATGTTGCATGTCTCTCGCTAATCATTATTTGTTTCCAAGTATCATCTTCCATGTAACAAGATGTGCCCTTACATTCCATATCACCACTTTTTAAACAATTTTCTGTATGTTTCTAGATTATTATCCAACACCCTTTCCTGAAATACAACCAAGATGAGTCTTTGAGTGAGATGATTTTGCTTTTGAATTGATGTTGAAATTAGACCCGAATATTAAAAAGATAAATAATAAAAGAAACCACAGAGAGGATAATGGCTTTTCCTTTCATTGGCTTTGTTAAGTGTCCATCCAATCTCTTGCACAACTCCTAGATGGTAAAAATTATCAGCATTAACTGGTGAGGCATTCTCATGAGAGCCATATTTTTTCTGATACAACAATTTGAGTTGTTAGAAACTTTGTTAGTAGGAGATTTTAGCAGTGCAATTATGGCTATACAGAAACAGTAGTATGGTAACAAATCGGCCAAAATGAACCATTTGATTAAAAGCAGAAACTCATTACAGCAGATGCTTAGGCAAAACAAAAACAGTGCCTAAAACAATGAAACCAAATTAGTGGTAACCAATTACACACACCTTTTTCTTCTCTTTGTATCATGACAAAACACACACACATTACTCACACTATCAAAACCTAATTTAAGTACTCACATTTGTGAAAGCTCAGTTAGTTAAGTTATTTCTATACTCGATCTTCTGGTCCAGCAAGCATGACCTGCCAATTAAAAGTTCCGGACATCAAATCTCTTGTGCATTGTGAAGAGGAAGAAAATATAATCACAAAAAGAAAAATTCATTGAACCCCCAAAATCCTTATTAATGGCTTTGCCAATTTCCTCGAATCCAGAAAAATTAAGGATTTTGAAAACAGATGACAGTGGATGCAGTCCGTTAGTAAATTGTAAAGATTGAAAACGATACTCACATTGCAATCAAGAGCATGTTTCCTGGCTATCATTATGGCCGCATTCCTTGCTCTCTCTGATTCAAATGTTAATACAAAAGAAAGCCCCTTCCTTGCTTGCCAAAACAATGACTTGCCTGCAGCATTACCATCACCTCTAACTCCACATACCTAAAGATCAGAAAAGTTTTAAATGTAAGAAATGCCTGTCTAAAGAAGTATTTCACATCTCACATCCAATTATATAAAACGAAAAACTATACAAAAACTCTCAACGGACATCTCAAGCCAAAGGACTCTTCTCCTTTTCTTTCCTTTTCGAATAAAAGGGAAAGAGAAATTATATTTGAAAGAAAGGAATCCTCTACAAGTAAACGAGGCCAAGAACATTTTTATTTGTCAAAACTTCCAGCTTCAGACAGCTTCAAATTAGGTCCAAAAATCCATTTAAAAAAAAAAAATCAATCATTTAGAATATATAGGAACATTTGGGTAACCACTGAACCCGCATTAATTTCAGATTTGTCTACCTCAAAGACTTCATTGAATATAGAAGCTCTATCCCAGCTTAAAAAAGTACCTGCATTGATGTGTGATAAATTTCTCTAGCCTTTGTAATCCATCCTCTGCAGAGCTTTATCCTCATCTTTCCAACATTAAAGACATGGACAGAATGTGAAGAATGATCTTGTCCATTCATTTGGGAAATAACCACCTATAAATCACCCAATGTATAAAACTTGATCAAATGCTTGATAGTACAAAATTCTGATTCCAAAATTGTAAGTTTTACCTAAAAATTTAGTGAAGAAGCAAACCTACTTGGAAACCATGTTCTAGCTTCAACACTATATTAGGCTTCTCAATTTGAACAAATTCATGATGTTAACTTATTATGTACTCAGAACCATTACACTACTTAGGATTGCAAAATGTCAGGCCTAGGCCAGAGTGGGGGTTCCATGTTGATTTCCCGTTGATTTCAAACAAAATAGGACAAAACCACAGGATCTTCGCTAAAGAACAGTTAATATTTTTATCTTCCTGCCTTTCTTGAGGAAATAAAAACATAAACTGAATTAAGGTCACATGTAATTTACTTTTGCGTCAAGGATAGAGACCAGATTATATTTTCCAATGATCAATCAGTAGCACACAAACTGTCGGAAGAGAAGGTTATTTAAAGGTGAACAAAGTTATCAGAGAGCTATTAAGAAACTCTTGTTTTACTTTTTCCTATCCTCAAGTAAATTTTTTTTCTTCTCAAATAGATGGCCATATTTCTCGATGTTGTAGCAAGATAACAAGTTAACAACCATGAAGTAGATGGCAGTAGAAGTAGTTAGAAAAGACTACGGTAACATACATTAAATTCACTACTAGATTTTCGCAAAAGCGTCTCCACATAGCTTCCCAATCCTGCATCTGTAAAAGACAATAGAATTAGCCTTTCTTCATCGCTTTTATGAGAGTCAATACAGGATGTACCCTGCATAGAAACTCGTGGGGAGCCTAATTAGGGTGATCTGATTTAGAAAAGACACGAATAGGAGGATATTTAAAAATAAAAATAGAAAGAGAAATAATGAATAGACTAAAATTAATAATAATGTTTTTACAAATTATATTAGATATTAAGGATCAAAACCAACCAGGTTCTATGGGACCAGCAGAGGTCACTGTGACTTTTTGGCCATTTAAATGAATATCAGCCTGTAGAACTCTTCCAACATCAAAGGGCTCAGGAGCATATGCTGATTTATTGGCACCTGATGAAGGGGGAAGTTAATTTAGGATGTAGTAAGATAAGAAAAGAACACAGCCCAAAATTATATATAAGAATGATCCCTCAAACAAAGAAAAATAACAGAAGCAAGGCAACAATTTCAGCACAGACTACAACAGATATCATATGTGACTATTCTTTTTTTAAGTTTAATTTTAAAGTCTTCTGCATCTTCTGTTTGCCTAATTCTAGTAGGTTTGTTTATATGCATAGATGTCTCAACTCTGGATAGAGCTGCATCTTCGATAGGATGTTTATACAACTGCGAAAGGAAATTCATTCCCAGAAGCAAGAAAAACCAGTGAATGAAAAGCCTTCTCACATGGCAAGAGATGTAACTAGTTTTAGTAAAAAATATTAAAGCCAAATCACTTTGAAACTTAAACCTATTCACTTTATCTCTCTATATTTACTAGACTTGTGTAAATAGGTGGCTTTACATTAACTCCAGATAGCTATGTACGAAGAATAAATAGTTGGGATTTATACTTGCTATATTACTGGTACTATTAAACTTAAAATTGCTATTCCAACCCAAAATTTTAAGCTATTTATATGAGGTACCATACTACACTAAGGAAATGTGTATTTCATAAGTAGTATTGCGAGTGATATAGCATTATTTTGAGAGTATTAATCAAACACTGAATCTAATTAACTACTGTCAGGATAGAGGTGAGCATATCAAAAACAGTAAAAAAAAAAAAGAACAACAGAAAATTTATATTTGCTAATATGCTGCATGATAGTTATATTTTGTGAACTAAACCAAGCATACAGCTTGAACACAGTCATAAAGTCAATTTATAAAGTTAAAAAATACTGATTAAACAAATACCTGAAATAACTTCCTTTTGGCTGCCATCAGGTGATACACGATACCACTGAATTGAACATTTTGAAAGCTGTGGAGCAATTTCTGTGCAAGGCCGGATTTGCAGATATGAACCCAGGGTTTCAGAACCATCTAAGGCATACAACCGAGATTTGTTTTCCTCAGCCCTCTTGCTCATTGCCAGCTGAAAAAAGTTACGGCATAAGAATAGTGCGAGAAAATTGTTAAAGCGAAATCTATGGCATTTGAATTAATATATAAAAACTGATTAATTGAACAAAAAAATCAGATTTCAGGAAATAAGAACCAAGTGGCTTAATGGATACCACAATGGTTAGCAACTAGTGAGAGCTCAAGGACGTGTTGCCGACCAACAGCCAAGCTAAAGCAAATAAACAACTTGACACAATTCAATTCTTAAACATTATTGTCTACAGTTTCAGTAATGATATCAAAACCCAAAAATATCCTAGTATTACAACAGCTTAGTGTCTTCAAATGCTTTCCAAGTTAATTTTCCATCTTAGCGCATTTTGGCCCATATTGTAAACATAACTCATGTAAATTTTTTGCTTATTACAATCAAGAAAAAAAAATGTGTCTAACATGATAATATCTAAGAAAACACCTGCTAACATGTAACCACATTTTAAGCTGAAAAAAACTGAAGTTGGGTGTTTACCCATTTGTTTAAGGTATATGATTCCGACGATGTTACTTATCTAAAGTTATTTAACCTATCATGCATGAAATAGTCAAATTAAAATTGTTAAACTTAAATAATTAAAACACAATAATGATGTTTATGAAAGTTAATAAGGAGAAATAAAATGTCCGATCATACCTCTTTTTGAAACTTAAAAGACAATAGTGATTTCTCTCGTATCTGAGCTCTTAGTGCACGAAGTTCATGCTCCATGTCCATCACCTGAAAAAATGTAAGGCAATATCTAATAATCAAGTAAGTTTTCATATACAACTAAATATGGGATACCAGACAGAATAACTACAAGCACCTATAATCTAGCAAGCAGAATATAATTGATTTGCATCAAAAATGATAAAGACATTAATAGAGACAACTACTAACTAAATGGGAAACGATCAATTAATTTTGATGCACATCAGTACTAGCAGAGTTTTATCTTAAAATTTGTGATGATTAATTAATTTCATGGATTATCATGAATGCATTAATTGAAAAGATAAAAATATAAATAAAATTTCCAGTAAGCAGGACGAAAATCCTATCAAGAAATTTGAGCCTTTTGTTAGTTCAAATAAATATAGAGATCAACATGTCAATAATAGCTAAAATAATTACCAATGTCATTGGATGATGTATTACTCTGACAACATTCCCTAGTTACAAGTATCATGATCAGATATCCGTGACTCAAATCATCCCTAGTCAAACAGCTTTGTAGGTAGAAACATAATTGAGATGTGTCTCAAAACATTCTTCTAAAGAAAAATCAGTTAGTATATTGGTTCTAATATTACTGCATCAACTTTGGTGGATTCGTTGTTTTTCTCATGAATAGGCTGCATTTAAACTCAATTCTGAGTCAAGATGTTGAACACTGAGTTCAAAATATACTTAGAAAAGAAAAGGCTCTACTCATGAAGCATTGAATAAAAACATTTCTTGTATTGTTTGTCCTAGGCAAGACTGAAATCTAAGGTCTTTGTTATCCTCAACAGCATTGAATGAGCCAAGGAAATTTTCCAAAGCAAAATCATAACAGTGAAGTCTAGTTACTTTGGAATTAGAGATGGGGCAAGCCTCACTGATAATAAGAACCTACATGAAATGCAATAACAAAACTGAGTAATGCACCTTAGTTGGTTGGTGCAGTCGTCTAATTCTTCTAGCCTCTTGAACCTCATCAACTAGTCCCTCCACATCCTGCAGTATGGAACATCAAGTATGGAGTAATTAGTATCTACAGAGTGGAAGCTGAATCACCCAACTACATCTTTCTGTTTTTATCTATATCACGGGCTTTATGATGACATAACGTGTTCAATAATTTAGATAATGCAACTATCATATATGAATTGTTATATGACTTCAAATCAATTTATCCTTTCGACAGAATGGATAAAGCAAAAAGAACCAATTTAAACCTGAGTTTTAGATTTAGGGGAATTCTTTTCTTCCTCCTCAAGTGCCTCTCCAAATCTCTGCACCACGGCCCTAGCACTTTCAATTTCCGCACAAGCAAAAGATTTTTCTTGGTTAACCAACTTTTTAGCATCTTCGGAGGCCTGTAGATGAAAGATTACTCAATTCAATAAACAAGATAGGACATCAAATTAAGAATAAATAAAGGTTCTATAAATGCACTGTATGAAAAATGCACCATGAACACAATACCTAATGACTAAATGGGACAAAAAAAAAATAGTGGATGATCCAGAATGCTAATTGTGAATTGTGCAAAGCATTATTCTTTATTTACCAATACAAAAAAATAATAATAATAATAATTAAAGTCATTTACAAGGATAAACAAGATTCTGTTTGAGAAAACAGAGGTTACCAAAAGTGTATCATGCATTAGGATACCTTCTAAAAATGCCTTTGTAATAAATGAAACACAGCTTGTAATAAATGTAGAACAGACCAAAAAATTTTCTGTTTTTCTGCAAGTACTAGTGTATGTGTAAATGACCAAATTGACAAACCACTGCATGACCTGTTTAAGAAAGTTTGCTAGTTTTTTCACTTCAAACTTCTCTTGTATCAGTTCTCCTTCATTTTGGGTCAACTTAACTGCTAGAGCCTCCACCTGCAGGAAAATATTTACGGAGGGAAACAATTATTACACTGGAAAGATGGCATAGATGAAGACAGGGAATAACACAAAAAGTGGGCTCTGAGCATGCTTATGATACTTAACTACCACCAGCTGCCCAAAGGGCTGCAACATATTAGGCAATATTTACAGGTTACAAAAACTGGAAGAGAAATAACAAGCATCCAGAGGCCTGGAATAAGTTAGCGCAATTTGTATTATGTTACACATGATGGTATTAATAGAAAGAAAGGAGATTACATATTTTGAATTTATTATAACCTCTAAAGGCCTGGAATATCAAGGTTCAAAAAGTAAAAAGAACAAAATTTGAACTGACCATAGAGATAGCTTTCTCCACATCATCCTTGTTTCGTCCTGCCATACGGCCTCTCAAAGCTTCTAATGCATCTCTAAGCTTTTTCAAAAGAACATGTCCCTCCAAAGAAGCCACCTCTCTAAGCTTTGCCTGAATTAAAGTAAATGAACGATTCTCATTAGAAGTTGAATATCTTTCAGAAAATGGTAAGCAATAAAAAGGGAAAAAGATTGGAACCAGGAGAGAACTGTATTAAAAAAAAAAAAAACTCAGTCCTTTCAGTTTCAACAAAGGCCTGGCACATATATATCATATGGCAAAAGGAAGTGTTGCATGGTTTGCTGATCTTAAGTTATTGGCACAAGGCTATGTTAATGGTGGAAGGAATATCTTTTTAGTGCATATGTTTAACAAAAAGAAAAACAAGTAAATGTTAAAAGATGGGAACCTCATCAGCCAATTTAGCAGCAGCAGTCAAGTTCTTGTCAAATTTACTAGCAAGGTCGCGCACTGACAGACGCTTGTGCTGCTGAGACAACTGGGCTGTTTCTTGTTCAACAACTTCTTTTAAGGATAAACCCTTGCTGTCCTCCTTTGGCTCTTCCAAAATCTGATTATCTGGTCCCAGTTTATATTTGGGGAAGCAATTAGAAGCAAAGCTGACATCAGCTGAAACCGGCAGAGCAGATATTATCTGCGTATTTTCCTCAATCTCAGGACTTATCTTTGTCATTGTTTCAGATAGATTCTCTGTTCATTGGCATTAAGCAGAAACAAAATTAGACTCTTGATCTCCTAAAACATAAGCAAACATAAAAGTTCTTAACAAAATTAAGCAATTGAAATCTAATACTGCTCTGAAATTTCACCAAATAGTTTTCAGGGAAGTAGTCTTAACAATCATATATTCAAATCGAAAGTTAAACAAGAAATCGCCTTCTGCTCTTTATTGCAGTTAGAAAAGCTCTAAAATTTTTGCAACATATTCCTTGACTGTATTTGAGTGAAAATACTTCAAATAGAACAAAATAAGAACTTCATGTTGATGGGAATGAGAAGAGGCAACCAGAAACTAAGAAATGCATATGAACATAGAATAGAAAAAAGAAATAACTGGCAGTAAGAGATGGACTCCATGGAAATCTGGAAACTGATCTGACCTAGTATTCAAGCGCCTAATTGTAACTAAACTTCAGTATCGCGCACACATGTTTAAGGTTCTTCATCATAAGTTTAAACAATCTGCATTTCCATCTACGTTTACAAATACAAAAGTCTCCAAACTACTTAAACCATCCCTCTTAAAAAAAATAATAATAATAATAAATAATTCTAAACTATAAGCTTCAAAGAATAAAACTATAGTTGGAGGAATACATTTATCATATACATAAAAGAGAGACGGAGTGAGAGAAAAAGAGAGAGAGAGAGAGAAGAAAACCCTTCCCCAAAAATATCCCCAGAGAAGATATTAGTGAAGTAATGACAATTTAACTCGAAAGATAAAAATGTAAATTAATGTTCAGAAATACTGATTCTTACTTCTGAAAGCAATTACAAATTACAAACTCATGAACCAGATTCCTACTCTTCCAAGTTCCAACCCACATTAGCGATTTGTTGTTTCAGTTATGAAAAATGTTTATCAACCTGCACAAAATTGCATGAAAGAAACTGAACTACTCATGTGACTTTGATCCTTTCCCATTTCATAGGACAGGCATGCACTGCCAAAGCAAGAACAAGCAAAAACCCAGTACTGAAGAGCATACACAGCCGAAACATAAAACACAAAATAAAGTAATAAGAAACCACAATAATGCCGCACCATTAAAAAGATGGTAATAGAAAATAAAAATAAAAACACCCAGATGCAGAAGCAGAAAGAAAGCAACCGAAAAAAAGAAAAACAAACACTTACAAGTTAGGTAGTAGAAAGACAATGTGTGAAAGTGAGGGAAAGGAATGTGGAATGTTAAAACAGGTACACGGTGGGTGAGGATTGTTGAGAAGAGAAGAACTCTGAACAATAGACAAGTGAACAAGAAGAAGAATCTAAAGGAGTTGGGTTTGGCTTGGCCTTTTTTAAAAGCATGAAAGAGAAAAAAAATAAAATAAAAGCTTAAAGAAAAGAAAAGCTCATTGTTCCTGACTTGTCTGTCTCCCCTCCCTCTCCTCTCACAACTCTTCTCCTCCCAACACCAACTTGAATGTCTTGTCTTGGTGGATTTTTTTTTTTTTTTTTTTTTTGGTTAATTTTACAA
>JANLJB010002969.1:6970-17422 GCA_026212285.1 Bursera cuneata
TTCTTTTTTTTTTTTTTTTTTTTTTCCCTAATTAATTAGAGTAATTCATTTATTTATTTAGTTTATAATAACGTGTTTCGTGTAGGCCAGGGACAGGCTGTCCCAACTAAAACGACAGCGTTTTAGCGGACAAAAACTTGGTTTATGGCTTTCCCCTACCCAGACCACAACGGCTAGTTTCAAGTGACCGTTGAATTCAAAGTCTGAAAACGATCTCTTACATTAAACCACATATCGAAGCAACGCTTTCTTCGCCATCAAAAAGTTAAAGAAACTCACACTCCACAGCTCTGGCAACTCTCAGCAACAATCTACAATCGTACCCTGTTGGCAAAATTTCTGAGAAAAGTAGAAGAAGATCAAACAAAATGGTGTACACTTACACACCCACTTACTACTCTACACTTCATGACTCCATCACTTCTCTTTGCAAGAACATTCTTCCCTTTTCCTTCAAGAAGAGACGGCTGCCGGCGGCAGATTACAGGCTTGCTAAGTTGCAATCTGATAAT
Source organism: Bursera cuneata (assembly GCA_026212285.1). Classification (NCBI taxonomy): domain Eukaryota; kingdom Viridiplantae; phylum Streptophyta; class Magnoliopsida; order Sapindales; family Burseraceae; genus Bursera; species Bursera cuneata. The sequence goes on from JANLJB010002969.1 coordinate 7,483, forward strand.
CTCAAATGGCAGCAGGATTCTTTCCACCAGATTTTGAACTTGATGGGTTTGCACAAAGAAGGGATCCTGGATGAAGCTGAGGTTTCTGCCTTTAGATCAAATTTGCTTGAGACCATCATCGCTTCTCCGGTTGAACAAGAGCAACCAATCATATTGAGAGACAAGTTGGTGTTCTTGCAGGTAAATTTTGAATGGTTATTGGTACTAATTGTTAATTACTTCAGTTTTAGAAGCTAAGAAAACATAAATGTGACTGTTATGCTTTGTTGAGATGTGTTTTTTGGTTCATGGGAAGGCTGTTTAAGTAAGCAGTTTTTTTTTTTGGTTGAATTTTGCTAGGATCTGCTCTATGCAAAATGCATATCAGTAGATGAGTACCATTCTTCAAAGAGGCCTTTGTTACAGCGATTGGCAGTTCAAGGAGCTGAGATTGAGGCTAGAGATGTGATTGCTGCAAATCCAAAAGATGACAAAGAGAATATTGCAGAAGAAGAATGGTCAGTCATTGACTTGAAGGATGATAAATGCCAACACAACAAAGAGAATTTGCATTCCAAGAACAAATCCAAGCACAACAACTCTGCCATGAAGCAAATAAAAGAAGCAGCTTCAGTCTTTAGCTCTGCAACATCTCATCAAAAACACAGAGGAGAGAGGAGCATCTTCGATATTGAATCACAATTCTCTGCCTACAGAAAGAATGATATGTTGTGTTCTAAAGAAAACCCTTTCTGGGATGGTCATTCGAAGTATAAAGAAAGCGAGACGCGATCAATTCTCATGCAAGAAAGCTTGCAAAATGAATCCTCCTGCATCAAGGGAAGTGGTAATAACAGTATGGATAAAGGTAAGAGAAAACCCTTCAGAACTTTGTTTCATAGAGATCAAAGAGAGGGGCGTGGTGGTGGTGAGAGAAGTCTTGACATTGAGGAGAGAGGATCAAAATCAGCTAAAAGACAATGGGGATTCGAGGGGTTCAAGAAATGGAAGAGAAATGATTCAGAGGATGAGACTGCACCTCTGCCTCTCAATGAAAGATCAGACAGTGAAGCTTATTTGGGATCATGCAAACTTGTTTCAAGCCCCATTGGAGAGGGACCAGACACAAAAGAGATCAAGAAGAAGTTGCATTCAAATGGCTCTCCATCTGATTTTTTCATTGATAAGGTCCAAAATTAGCATGAATTCTGCCTACAATTTTAATCTAATTCAGAACTTTGAACTTATGTTTGTTATCTGCAGGTTTTAGGTGACAAAATAAAGAAGGAATTATCACGAATTCAATCAGAACTTTGCACCACAAACTCCAATCTAAAATTTTCGTAAGCATTTTCTAAGAAACCTTACTTTGAGTATGTGACATATTTTATATGGTTGCCTGATCTTATGTATGATGTGGTTCTATTAGGAATGACCAAATTGAAGCGATTTCCACCAAGCTTCCGGTGGATAAGGCTGAGCTGAAAAAGTTCTTTCCCAAGTGAGAGCTTTATCTTTCTTTTCTCATTGTTTATATAAGCACTGCTGACTACCCAAATCACTAGACCTAAGATGTCTAACTATGTTATTAGATATAAATCGGGATATTTACTCTAAATCTCAGTTAAATCTTGAGAAAACATTTAACTTCATACTTTTACTAAACTAACAGTTACCTCCTAAACATTATCATTATTTTCATAAAAATTCACATTTACTCCCAATAATCTGGGGGTAAGTGTTAGTTTTTGGGGGACAAATATTAGTTTAACAAAAATTTAGAGTTAAATGTTTTCTCAAAATTTAGTTGGGGGGTCAATGTAATTTCTCCGATATAAATCTTTTAAGTTTTACTAAATGGACTATAGATAATAAGTAACAATATATGCATGTGTAGTCTATTCATATCATGATCAAACAACATTAACAAGCACTTAATAGAAATCTTTTAAGATAAATTTGTTTCTTTCTGACGGCTCTATTTGCATGTTCAAGGTCTTGGTGTGATCGGTATGGTGATGTTGTACTGGATGTGGTGAAGAAAGAGTTCAAGGAGCATGTTGAAGAAATGGATAACATGCGAAATGCTGCTAGAGAGAAGATTAATAATAGCAATTCAACAGTATGGACCACGTTTGACAATGATGATGAAAATTGTCAGCCAAATCTCTTTGCCCACCAGGATCATTCATTTCCTACCACTCAGCAAAAATCTAGTCCTTGGAACAACAACGATCGTGGCTTCACTAAAAGCTTTGAAAACAATCCCTTTTCTGAAGACCAGAATCCATTCTGGAATCAAAGGCATGGTTCTTCTTTTCTGAAATAGCTAATAGAAGACAGACAGACTTAGTCTGTACTTAATTTCGTCATTTATTTATTTTCCCATTAGAAGAACACTGTTCTTCAAGCAATGGATTTGGATGTTCACTTCTTTTCTTTGTTTGTATTTGCTGTGACCCGATCCGGCAAGTTGAGTACGAATACTATGCATTATCATTTTGCTGAAGTAAAGAACAGTTGATTGAGATTTGTGCTTATTAGGTACATCAGAATTCATCAAGTCAACACTAAACAAAAACCACACAAGGGCTTTTCCATCCATAGTTTCCTACCTAACGTTATTTACCCTAAAATCATCATACCATATGCTCAAAGTATTGTAACGGTTACAAAAATACTAACAACACTCTCATATCCACTCTTTTGCTCACTGTGTAATTGTTATATTAACACATATTCATAAAACTTTTAAATAAAACATTGCTTGAGAGAGTGTTGCTAGGATTCTTCTTAAAAGTTCCTCAAAAAATAAAAGCTGCTTCAATTCCACAGGAGAGAAGCTAGGAATCAAGCAAGACAATTATTGCATAGACCATTAATGTTAGTGACTAGTCAGGCCTTCAGTACCTCATGTCGATAAATGGATTAGTACTCTTACACTCAGCAGGATGGAATAAATGCTAAGCCAGTAAAATCACATTTCCATTATATGCTATGCTTTAAGTTCTACAGAACTACGTCATCGGCAAACGATGCTTCAAGATACGAATATTTAGAATCATAACATGAGACTTTAATAGAGTTGTTAGAGGCAGTAAATACAACATTTATGGAGCAAAATTCTGTTACTATTTACATTGATATGCACAATTCTATCAAACAGAAGGATTTTCTGAGTTAGAAGGTTCAGCAGCACCCTGACGAACATCTCCTCGACAAAGTGGACATATCCTACAAGCAGCAAGAGAGGATGCAGATAAAGCATCAGCAGATAAAGAGAACGATTATAAATATCAATCATGAGAAAAAGGAAAAAAGAATATGTGGAAATGAGTATAGTTGGGTGCTGAAGGTACCCATGTATCTCTTTTAGCCATTTATCAACACAAGACATGTGATATTCATGGTGGCAAGGAAGAACTCGTATCTTATCCCCCTCCTCGTACTCAGCCAGACAAATGTAGCACCTATCAAACAAATTATTAATGAAAATTATAACTGCTGACTGAGCAAATAATCAATCATAGCCATCTCAAAACATTCACACATGAGAACAGTTAACTTGAACAATCCTTCCCAAAAACAATTAAGCACATCACATGCGATATTTCAATTGAGATAATCTACAGAACTTACACAACAAAGTGGTATAAAACTTACTGTTCAACATCATCCAAACCCTCAGCTTTGTTCACCTTTTTGTGGTTCTTGAGGGGGAATGAGTTAACAACTGATTCTGGGGCTGGAAGTGAGACGATAGAGAGGGAAAGCGGCACAGGTTGGCGATGTATTTCATCCAACACCTGCAAGTTTTACAGTCCAATAAGGTAAAGAATTCAGGTAGCTGGTGGTCTATAAACATTTACCAATTCCAATTAACTAAGAGCAAAAAGGACAACGATATCAAATTTCCTACAGTAGATACAGATGTGAGAAGACTACTTTGACAAGTATTTATATAATTTAGACTAAGAGGAAAATGAGAACACTCTCTTGCAGAATAAACTAGGGAGCAAAGCAAAAGGACATTTTTAACGTAGGGTTAGCATTAATAATAATAAAAGAAACTTTGATTGGAACCCCAATAATTTCGAACATGTCAAGAGTTTTTATGTACAGACTAAGCACATAAAAATCTGACTGAAAGCTCATAAACATTTGGGATCAGCACTAACTCCAATATGTTAAGATCATCAGCACTCCAGTTAAACATTCTAACCTACACCAGATTCATACAATGGAGCCTTCCTTTAAAGATGAGTAATTAACATCTACTTCATGTAAAGTAGTACACCTATTATAAAATGTATCATGGTCAGAGCAGGCTTCCTTAATATGTTGAACTGAGAGGTAGCATGGTTACCATTTTAGAGAAAGACAGTCTGACTATCTAAGTGGTTTCAAACAAGTTAAAGCTAGATTTTATAGAATTAACACAGGGAAGTTGGAAATTAGATTGCAAGGACTATAAATTAGTTTAATTGCATAACAAAAGAAGGTACTGAGGACTATTTGAACCTTTGTTCTGACCTGCATTATAGTGATGTCCCAATCATAACCTCTAAAATAGTGCCTTCCAAAAGAAATGACACATACACTAAATTCTCATCCATAATCAAACATCGCCAAATCAAATAAAATTAAAGTCTTTTTACCACAAATGCTACCTAAATACTCCTCACTTTATACAACAGTATTGCATACAATGAAAATAGTACTACAGATATGCAACAGGTTTCCCCCTATTATCACTCTCTCTTTGGCTCAAGTCAGTGGCAAGGAGTCAAGAAAATGCCTTTAAATAAATTAATTAACAAAAATTCTATCGTCAACTGCCAACTGCCTCATTACAATGTGTTGTAACTTAAAAATTAAGAGCTAAAATTCAGGTATATTGAAGAATCAAGAAAAACAGATGTGATCCTTAATCATCAATCTACAGCAAAACTAAACTAAATTTAGGAAACTGTGGTGGAAACATCAGTAAAACACACACTTTCAATACAACATGACCAGTGCTTCTTCATTGGTGCATTCTATTGAGAAAAATATATCCACTATAAATTATCTATATGATATGAATAGGAAATTTCAAAAGAGAAGGCACACGAGATTTACACACAAGTAGCAAAGAAATTAACTTCATAATAGATGAGCATGACGAGATGACAAGTTACTAAGTTAATTTCCAAGATGCATTTGAATTAAGCAAAATTACCTCAAATAGAGCTTCAGCAAGCATGACTATTCGTGATATTGCACGATTATTAGATTCGTCACTCATCATTAGTGACTCACAAGAGCATCCACCATCAGAGTGGATTCCAGATGGGCAGAAGGTAGTTCGTGGACCATGCTCATCATGGCCAGAGCGAAGTCTTTCCCAGATCTGCAAAACAATATATATACATATCTAAAATTACTGAGAAAGAAAGGAAAAAATAATTATGTTAGCTTCATTCACCCAGTATCTACTAAAAAGATAAAATACAGTGTGAGGAAGCAGCTAAGCAGACAAGCAAAATTGATTATTAGTTAGGGAAAACAATGTTAAAGACAAACTGAATCATTATGCCACAGTTCCCATCATCCTGTTAACAAGTGAATCGGAAATGTAACCGAGTGTGAAGTAGAGACTAAAGCAATGTTAATGTACGATTAATGCATAACACTGACATTTTTTATCTATAGGTAACAAGATATCTATGGCTTATTAAAAGAAAAAAAATACAGACTAACAAAGGACTGACTTCTAAAATGATTTAGCTATTTTCATAAGTGAGAACAAATTGGTTAGATGAATGAAAGCATAATCCTCCACAGCTGAAGCATTCCAGGAGATTACCTGAGATCTTGAGTGCCATCTTCGTTCGTTCCAACTGTGAATTCTACTGCCTAAGTAACCTGAATCACCTCTTACACCCTCACTGAAAAAATCACTGCTGAAATCAAGGAGCCATCTATCATGTGATCCTAAATCATCAGTATCATCCGTAGAGAAAACAACAGTTGGAGAATCATTAAGCCTCCTAGAACTGCGCCTTGAAAATGCATCCCAAAACAGTCTCCTACTATTCCTTCTCGTCTCACGGTTACTTGTTTCAGCACTGCCACTAGACAGAATGTTGGAGGAGATACTCACCACATCAACATGTAGCATACTTCCATCAGTCAAGCTCTGTTCCCTACTAGACACAAGAAATCCTAAACCTGCAGGCATCGCCCCTCTAATAGAGTCATCTCCTAGTGAGTGAAAATTTACAGGTAAATCTGAGACATCTGAGACAGAATCAGAATGAGAATTTTGGCCGACCGTTACTTCACTTGCATGATTCCCAGCAGAGACCACATCTGAATGAGAATCTCCAAGCCTTTGAGAAGACGAACTGCTTGGCCCAGAAGAGATCTGAGACACACCCTTTTTCACTGAATTGTCAACGCCATTGACTGCATTCTCGTTAGAGGAATCATTTACAGAGACACGTTCTGAAGATTCTTGTTCTTTAAATGAAGTACTAGCTGTTGTCCTACTTCTATCCCTATAAGATTCATCATGACTAGGATTAGCACTTACCAGATGAGGAGAAATTAACTCCTTACTATCAGCCAAGCATTTCCCATTATTACTAGGCTCAACATATCTTGCACCATCTTCAGCATAAGTATCTTCACTTGCGGAAATACTGCTTCCAGATGAGGCTTCAACTTCAGTACCACTGCTTCCAGATGAGGCTTCAACTTCAGTACTAGAGCTGGTTAACTCTGCTCCTGTACTGGAAATCAAAGAAGAGCCCTCTGGAACTACATTGATAGCAGGATGAAGAAGTTCTGCGGAACTCATCAGATTTTTATGTGAATAATCCTCCATCTGCAGAAAAATCAGTTGAATAAATCAATCATTCTGCTTCATACAAGAATTAACAAGTGAACAAAATGTGAAACAAGTCATAATCATATTCATCCACACAATTTGTTTAAGTCTCCAATTTGTATAATCAGTTGGCTCCTCTTGGCTGAAATGAAGATCAAGTTGGCTTCTGAATAACTAAAAGGCTTGTGAGCTTTAACAAAAAAATTTTAGTACTTTGCATTTAAAAGCTAATTGAGAAAATGCCAATGAGGTCACTTCAACCAGTAAAACACAGCCCACAAAATAAATTTAAAACAAAAACAAAAATGAAATTGCAAGTATGATCAAATCAGCCTTAGTTGTAAACCACAAATCGGAGCTTCCAGTTCCAAGAAAACATAAATTACGCAATGGCCCAATAAGGGCTTTTCGATTCTAATCCCACAAAGCTAACTTGTCTACAACTTTACATTGATTCCCAACACTTAAAATAAATTAAATTACGAAAATTAAACGAGAAATCGAGGTTCCCCTACCGCAGTGGATATCTGAACCGTCCATTTACGCAGAACCCACATCAACTAACGGTTCAAAAGATTACGAGCAATAACGCAAATACAGATAAGTATTCTATCATTTCCCCAATAACAAGAATAATAAATAAACACCCCCCACAAGTCAAAAGCTTGAAAATGGGTATCCAAATTAACAAAAATTAGAAAATTGCATCTCGAATTTGACCTAAACCGATCATCGGCCGTCGGAGGATTTGAAACCAGTAAAAACAGAAAAACAAGAAATCAAGGAGAAGAAAGATTGTACCTCTACGGTGGGGGCGCGAGAGGTGGAGCCACCACAGATGAGAGAGGAAAGTAGCTTCGATCGGCGGTTGACCCGGGAAGAAGATTGACGCGACCCTAGTCTACTGTTGCCGGAACCCATATTGTTGTAAGGAGAGAGAAAGTGAAAGTTTTGTTTTTGAGACAAGTTTGAGTGAGCGGAGGGGTTTTCAAGTTTCAATTATTATAATTTGATTAGATTTGCTTTTTTAACTTTTTTCAGTTCATGGGAGAAGCCTTCCTGTATGACTTTTTGGCCTTACCATTCAAGTCTTGCTCTTGGAGTCACCCATTTTTTTAATATAATTTTTATTATATTATACTATTTTTGTGATGGGCAACTATCATTTACTACCCTTGAGTTCTTCAAAATTACTATCGTTTCTGTTATGTATGGTGTTAAATATAAATGAACCTTCACTTTCACGCTGTCCCTGACATCGTTGTTAACGATTTTCAGTGTATAGCTAACCTTATATGTACCATTCCACTTAAAATCATCTTATCTATAAAATAGTTGGTGATTGTTATATTATGGGGTGGTATTTGAAGCCAAATAGAATAATTTTTCTACACACCAAAAATCAATTTTGGGACACAAAACATGAATTTTTACAAGTGTTGACACTTGCAATTACATCATAGATAACAATTCTAGATAATTATAAATACAACTTAAATACAATAATATTAGACAAATATAAATGAAAAGATTATAATCTAAAATATCTAGATGCGAATGAAAATACAACAAAGTACACTAAAATAAATACAAAGAAAATATCATTTAGGAGGCCATGTAATCCAATTAGTTAAAATCTAAGTGGATTTCATTACATCCCAATGATGAAATTAAGCTTCATTACCTATTTGGACTTGTTCGGGTTGAATTTGGATTTGGACCGAATTCGGAGGGTAGCCAAAATATAACATACTCTCTCAGTTGGAGAGAATTTGTCCTCAAATTCTGAAAGTTGCCATCTTCCAAATGTGTTCCAAGGAATATCATACAATCCCTTTGAGTTCTAGGTGAGAACACAATAGGATCCATGCTCAAGTGCTCCCATGGTAGACTTGGAAATGGAAGAGGAAAGTTTTCATCTGAGTTCAAGTGCCCTTGTGTTCTTTGGCACTTTCTATATCTTCCCACAATAGTGTGCTCATCTTTTTGCATGTCAAACCCATAAAAAGATTTTTCCCAATTTCCTAGTATCTTGGTAACACCTAAGAAATCGACAAAAACTTCTTCATAAAATTCTCTAAATAAGATCTCCCTAGATCTTTCTTGGGAAGGCACATCACAATTAAGCTCATTCTCAAACACTTGTGTTGGCAACACATTCTCAAGCTCTAACAAGTCGCCTTCATCCACTTCTACAATTTCTTCTTCTTGTTCTTCTCTTGGGAGTGATTCTTCATTTTCTTCAATTTCTTTTTCACTCTCCCTANAAAGGTTCAACAGGTCTCTTTTTCTTTTTGCCTTGCAAATAACTCTTGGGAAGGAATTTTCTTTTCATCAACCTCTTCAATTTCTCCCAAGAATTAATCCTTTCTTTTCCTTCTCTATCTCTCTTCTGTCTTAATTTCTTCAACCAAAAGTAAGCATATCCTTTAAATCCTAAGATAGCTTCTTTACATTTATGTTTATCCGAATATTACTTTGACCCAAATATTTCCTCAATCATTCTCAACCAATCAAGGAATTCATCCGGATTACTTCTTCCCTCAAACTCGGGTNATGTCAAGTATCAATTCTCTATTTTCATTTCTATCATGCCTACCCGATCTTCTCTCATGTCTAGACCTCCTAGTATAAACATAATCATCTCTAAAGGTACTAGCAACACTCACTTTTTCTTTCTCAAAATTTTGGTTTTGGATTAAGGGTTGGAATTGTGTTTGGGCTACACAAAAGTTATTTACCAATTTTGAATTGGTAGTCACAAGCTCTTGTAATTGTCTCATCATCTCTTGTTGGCTTTGGCTAGACATGGTGGTTAGTGTATGGGTTGGAATAGAGGTGGAAAGGTGGTCATGAATAGTATTTATGAATAGTAGATTCGGAATAGTGTCAATAAATAGTGGGTTTAAAATAGTGTTCATGAATATTAGTTAATGAATAGTGATGTGAATAGTGATAATTGAATAGTCCTAATGGAATAGTAGATAATTAAGGTGTAATGGGATGGAAATAGTACCTAGTTCAAATGTAATGGAGCTAGTTAGGAGTGGTGGGAAAATGTGGGTGAGGTGTCTCTTTGGTTGGTGT
>JANLJB010002970.1:3978-14671 GCA_026212285.1 Bursera cuneata
ATATAGAAGGGGCATAATTATCATTTACCAGGATTTGGTTAAAAAAAAAAAATCTTGACGTTTGGTTATTTAAAAAAAATCCTAATTTTGGGTCATTTCTCATAATTTTTCGTTTAAAATGAGTTATCGTGGATAGAGCTTAAAATAAGTTTGGACTTGCTTATCAAAGTGAAATGCAGAGTAATATTAAANGAGTGAGAATTTAAGTCCACATAATTCAAAATGACCTTGTTTAGAAATACATTGTAAAAGTAGAGAATCTAGTGGTCATATTCAAGAGTGAAACAGTGAGGAATTTTTATCCCAAGGACCTAGGGATCACCTTATAGGGGTCCCAAAATCTGTAAGACATTGGTGATCACCCTTTCTACCAAAATAATATTTGCCACCTAGGTGACCTAGTGGCATATCTGTAGTTTCAATCTTCCACCCATGATTCAGTTGGTTAATGCTCACAACATACAAGTGGATGTGGGGATTTATGGCAGGCATTGAGAAAAGGATTAAACAAGAATCTAGTAAGGTGGTTAATGCTCACAACATACAAGTGGTATCATTTATTATGGTATGGTACAAGAAAGTAATAGGGATATCATACAATTAAGAAACAAGTGAGTGTGAAGTTGTTTGTGATGATAATTGTGTGGTTCCCACGACATTAATTTAAAAAAGAAGTGGAGGATACTACAGCAACAACAACACATAGTTCAAACTTAGAMAAAAAAAAAAAAAGCGAGAAAAGAAAGAAGTTGAAAAGTAATAGAAAGAAGAGGAAGGTAAGAAAGTGGTGGGGTATGGTTGATTAGTCTTTTCAATTTTGAGTTGGGGTGGGAGGGAGGGTGAGTTGGGCTGGACCTGGACCCCCATAATACACACACGCACGGGTCCAACCTTCCAATTTCACGAAAGACGGTAGGTAATTTTCACATCGGCCCATCTATCACAATCTCGTTTTTTAATTTTAATTTTTTATTTCCCATTCCCCCCCTCTTCCCTTCTCTTCTGTCTCCTATCCTTCTCCTCTACTCTAGGGATTAATATGAATAATTTTAATTTATTATAATTTTGATTTGTTACAGCTTTACACTGTAAAATTGAATATCGGAGAAATCGTTAAAGCGTCTCTTCCCTTCTTCTCTGTCACTGACCCGTGCCCCTCTTCTTCTCTTAATTCTAAACTAATAATCAAATCAATCATTTGTTAATACAATTTCAAAAGTTTAAATTTTTTTTTTTTTTATTGCTTATGACATACTACTGCTCTTCTTCTACTTCTACTATTATTACTCTTAACAAAACATCTCACCAGCAACGGCCATTGCCTTCCTTCCTTCAACCAACTCTCAGCTACTGGTTTGGACTGCTCAACTCTGCCTTGTCTTCTTTATTTATTTATTTATTTTTGCTTTGTTTTCTTTTCCTTCATTCTGATCTCTCATTTTCTCAGTTTTTCTTTTCTAAAATTTTCAGTGACGTATGAGAATATGAGTTCAAGAAGGACGCCTGAGGAGCTATAAGGAAGGAAGATCTACAATTCGTCGTAGGAGATTGCCACTTGCCAGCTTCTTCTTTTTCAGATTTGATAGTTGAATTGAATGTCAAGAGAATTGCTAGGGTTTTATTCAAATGACTACCAAACGTGCTTACAAGCTACGTATCCTTCTAGGGTTTTCATTACAGTTTACTTGTTCAGATCAGATCTTTTCATTCACTGCATTATTATTATTATTATTATTATTTTCATTCATTTGTTGGCTGCCTTGACTAGTTTTTGTTTTAGAGGAATTTGTGGCCCATTCTTCTACCGTCAATTGTCTCAAGATTGGGAGGAAGTCCTCTAGGGTTCTGGTAACTGGAGGTGAAGATCACAAGGTCAATCTCTGGGCCATTGGTAAACCCAATGCCATTCTGGTCAGTTCTCTTTCTTTCTTTTCTCAAAACAAAAACAAAACAACAAACTTTTATCTAAATGCCTGTCGAAATTGTTATACATTGTGCTAGAATTAATGGGTTAATTTGTTGAAAAAAAAGAATAATATTTCATCCCCTTGTTGAACAAATGTTTCACAAATCATTATTTTCCTTTTATTATACAGAGTTTGTCAGGACATACAAGTGGTATAGACTCTGTAGGCTTTGATTCTTCTGAAGTACTAGTAGCTGCTGGAGCCGCAAGTGGTACAATCAAACTTTGGGATTTAGAAGAGGCAAAGAGTAAGCTTCTCAATTTAATAAAGGAATTTTTTAAGTTCGTTAAGTACATCATTTCTTTCTGGTTTATACTTTCTTATGTTAAATTGGGATTGTTTGTGTAGTTGTTCGCACACTTACTGGTCACAGATCCAACTGCATATCGGTGGACTTCCACCCTTTTGGGGAGTTCTTTGCATCTGGCTCTCTCGACACAAATCTTAAGATATGGGATATCAGAAAGAAAGGATGTATCCATACATACAAGGGCCATACACGAGGGGTGAATGCCATCAGATTTACCCCAGATGGTCGTTGGGTTGTATCCGGAGGAGAGGACAACACTGTAAAGGTTGGTATTTCTGTCCTTCTAGTGTCATGGTCTTGGTAACATTTTCGAGCATACATCATGTAAATCATGTGTACATATATATATATATATATATATATATATATATATCCACGGTTTTATGATGTATGTNTGGTCTTGGTAACATTTTCGAGCATACATCATGTAAATCATGTGTACATATATATATATATATATATATATATATATATCCACGGTTTTATGATGTATGTAAATGCATATCCCCATATATAATTTTGTGGTTGACCATGAAGAAGTGTACTTTCTTAACAGCTATGGGATCTTACTGCTGGAAAGCTGTTGCATGACTTTAAGTGTCATGAAGGCCAGATTCAATGCATAGATTTTCATCCTCATGAGTTTCTGCTAGCAACAGGTTAGTTTTTTTTTTTTTTTCTTTAAATATTTTTGCATCGGAAGTTTACTTATGTAGTACTTGACTCATTCTAAAATTTAGTATATTCCCAGTTTTTCCACGTTATTACTATTATTATGGTATTTATAGGTGTAACTGAAATTAATACATATGATTGTTTGCATTTATCTTTGTGAGTGCCTTACCCTTTTCTTTTCTCCCTTCCCTCCAAGTACTTGTAGAAATGATAAATAAATAAATATTGAAGCTCGCATTAGATCCAAACTAGGTAATGGGTTATGCTTAGGAACTGCTTGCAACATCTACAAGATAAGAGTTAGTCAAAATGAAGTTGTGTGTTTAAGAGTTCAACGCTTCATTTACTAGCTTCTTAATATTCTGTTCTTCTAAATGATTATATTTTGCTCTAGTTAGATATATGAATGTTTTAACATTTCCAATGTGTTTTTTTTATTTTTTATTTTTTCCATTGAGCATTCTCTTTTTTATTATTGATTGATGTTGCTTCAATCATTTATGCAAAACTTTTATTTAGAGTTTATGAAATGACCTTAGGTTTAAGAAAGTTATTTTCATAATGTTGAGTGTAAATTGCCTATATGCTATGTAGATATATGTTTTTGTTCATTTATTGTATTATAATGGTTACTGAAGTTCTTCACATATCTTTCTAGTGTTACTCCAATGCAAGATTAAGATGGCAATATTTCTATCTTTTAGCATGACGCCTATTCTAATCCTATGTTATGAAGTATTATCCTAATAAGTAAAGCATATTTCCTTGGGTGTTTTCTTGTATTTTATATGTTATCATGGTCTTGCCTTTGCTCAGGTTCTGCTGATAGGACTGTTAAATTCTGGGACCTTGAAACCTTTGAGCTAATTGGTTCAGCTGGGCCTGAGGTAATTTTATCATAGCCGTTTGATGCATTGTACATTATAATCAGATGATAATGCCTTTGTTTTTTTTTTTTAAATTACTACAGACCACTGGAGTGCGTTGTTTGACCTTTAATCCAGATGGGAGAACCCTACTTTGTGGATTGCATGAAAGTCTGAAGGTAAGTTCTCTTTATACTTTATCCATTTTATATGTACATCATATGCTTAGGTAATGCCCCGATTTACAAGTTTGTACTTCGATTAATGTCGATTCAGGTTTTCTCCTGGGAACCAATTAGATGTCATGATGCTGTGGATGTGGGGTGGTCTAGATTGTCAGATCTTAATGTTCATGAGGGAAAGCTTCTTGGCTGCTCATATAATCAAAGTTGTGTAGGAGTGTGGGTTGTAGACATCTCGGTATTACTTTTTTCCCTTTTATTCTTACTTGCACGTGCTCTACTTTTTTTCTGATATTGATTCTAATAGATCTCATTTTCAGAATTATGAGTTTCTTATATCTTTTTCTCTCATGCACAGCGCATAGAGCCGTATGCTGTTGGTAATCCTACTCGATTAAATGGTCATTCGGAATCTAAATCTAGTTCAAGTGGTAATTTGTCGGTACTGAATGAGAACACAACAAAGGCTAATTCGGGAAGGTTATCTGTTTCACAAAATTCAGATCCTTTGATGAAGGAAACCAAATCGCTCGGAAGGTTGACAGTTTCTCAAAATTCCGATCCTGTTAAAGACTCAAAAATTTTATCATGTATGTTACTTTTTCTTGACATGTTGCTTTTCACATTTTTTTTAAAAAAAAATTTTTTGTTTGTGCGTGTTGTGTTCCATTTGACTTTCTCTGTCTTATGTTTCCAACTATTAGTTGGTTTAAAATTTCTTTATTAGTCCACAATGTGACATATATATCTCATTCCTGGTTTTGTTTCCCGGTTGAAGCCACAGGAAATTTACCAGGTACTCCTCAAAGGGTCAATGTTAACGTGGGTCCAAAGACAAGTGTGGCCAGTTCTTTGACAGTTCCGAGTGGTACAGTCTCAAAGAGGAATTCTGCAAAGGTTAACTCAGCATCTAATGTTTCAATCTTGAACAAGTCAGATATTGTACCAGTAATTGTCCCTAGAACAAATACGAGGTTCGATCAAGGAACTGAATCCAGAAAAGAGGTTGATATTGTTGGAAGAACAATGCCATTTTCTTTGCAATCAAGGACAACTGATTTCCGAAAGTCTCCAAATAGTGGAGATGAGATTGACCACCCAACTGTCTCTGTTCCCTCTGAAACTACGGGCTTTAAGCCTGCTGAATTGAGTAATGTTTCAGATAGGAGTACCTACCCTGCAGTTAAAGGCTCATTCCAGGGAGTCTCTGCTGTTGAAAGGAACATGAAAGATGATAGGTTTGTTGTCTCTAGTAAGAGTGAAACAATGACAATGTCAGAGTCCCCTGCTAGCTACCCGGAGGAAAGATGTAAGTGTAGAAACTTTAAATGTATACATTTTATTTTCTATTTAAGTTTCAGTTTTTACTTTATATTTGTCACCATATGAATTCTTTTCTGATTTTTTCATATCTTATTGTGTGCACTTAGTTCTATATATGACTAGACTTGATAGCTGCTAAAAGGTCTTTGAGTCGTAGAGCCTATTTATTCTGGCTTTTCGTATGGCCAGAAGAGTCTTTCTAATGTCAAAAGCTTTTTTGAACTATTTTGTTGTTCTTTGTTTCTTTAGAAGTTAAGAAGAGCTAATAAAAATTTATAAAATCCACCATGGGAAAAAAAACATTCTTGCAAATTCTCTCTTCTCCTTGCAAAAGAAGTCACTATGGGTAAGAGCATTCTTGCAAATTTTCTTGTCTACTGTCTATCAACTTACCACAATTCTAGTATAGTAACTACTTTTCAAATTCTAGTACTCAAATTTTTACTTTGCGTGAAAGACATTAGTGAATATTTCCTATCCATCTAATAAATGAATGTCAGTTTAGTATAGTAACTTCCACTTGCTTGGGAGGTTAAGGGGATTGGTTGTGAGGTCTATATTGGCTATGAATATGCTTTTGCTCAACCAACAGCTTTGGATTTAGAAACTCAGGAAAGTAGAAAACACAGTAGTTTATGATGATTGGACAGGACTAAACCTTGAATTTAAGGAAATTATATCGTTACTTGCATGCACCATTAGTAGAAAGAAATATATTTGCATGATAAACCATTGAAATTACTTTGAAGAAGTTTACTCAATATTTCTAGCTATTTTTCCATTTCTTCTGCTGCTTGATCTTTTTATTTTATTATTATTATTTTTTTATGTTCTTAGATGTTTAATATTTGTGGTCTTTGTCTGAGAATGTGTTTTTGTTGCTTTTATATTAATTTTATTTTGTTGTTGAAAATTGAAATAAAATATTTGGCTCTTAACTCTAAAGCTCCAAATATTTATTTCAGATGATAGTGTGGGGCATAAATCAAACAGAGATGCATGCCTTATGGAAACTCAAAAAAGAGGTATAGCTGTTCCTAATACATTATTGATGGTTGTTAGCTGTCCATTGAAGTCTTAACTCATTTTTCCTTTTAAAAATTTAGGAAGAATGCGTCCACTTGTTCTTAATTTGGAGAAAAGAGGAAGATCTCCTAATTATGAGGGACCTCCTTCTAGTATTGCCCAAGGAACAGTATCTACTGTGAACGTGCCTCCCTTCAATACGGTATGAACAGATTTGGGTTTCTTATTCTAATCCCTTAAGCATCTGAAAGATTGGAGACTAATATTAGTGTGAAGATCATACAGCAGTATTTTATTTTTCTTAAGAATGCCAATAAACATTTTACTAATGAAAGATAAACAATTATTTTAATTTCTGTAACTTGAACTTATGTCATCATCACTGTGTTTGTGATGCATTATTCTATTTCGCATATATGAGGGAAGCTTTTTATATAAAATGTCTCAGGATACTTAGCAAGTTACAACATCTCTTCTTAAACAGATGTCTCTATGTTTTTAGGTTTCTATTTTCAACTTTTAAATTTCATGCTAATTTGTGGATTTTTGTTTCTTAACTTTATGAAGCTTAAACAGAGAGGATATACTCCATCTGTCGAAAAAGAAATGATTTCTACTACTGATGAGGATGCTACTGCAGATGTAATGGAACAGCATGATCAGTTTGTCAGCTCTATGCAGTCCCGTTTAGCTAAGTTACAGGTTATCTTGCACAAATTCATGCTAATAGGTTACATTAAACCCTTTGGTTCAAAGGCACGGATGATTAAAGAAGTTACTTTGACAACATCATTGAATTTCATGAGATGATGTTAAATACTTCTCAGGTTCTGATGCATCATTTCAGATAGGAGTTGTTTAACAAACTTTATTGAGTGAGACTAGGTTGTTAAATAATTTTTCTCACTACAGGTGTTTAGTGATAGTTGATGTCGTTAGATCATTCTCCTATTTTTCAAGAACTATTATCACTTCTCTAGCCTTGCTTCCTGTGATGGTGTATCTTGCAGTTACTCTTTGTTAAAGGTGCATGATAGTCTTTGATAAATAAGTGCATCATACTAACCCATTCTTTACATTTTTCTTTATGTCATAGCAAAACAAGATGCTATGAATAGTATGGAAGTCAGTTCACTTGAAGTAGTATCATGTAATTGCTGTCTTCACTTGTTAGGCATATAACAAGGACTCTTAGTTGACCAAAGCAGTAAAGTTTCTATCGGCTTCTTTGGTTCTCAATCTTTTTCTGTCTCCATATGTAGGATTATTACAGTGTTGATCTCTTGTTTGAACTCATAAGTTGTCTATGCAGTATGCTTCATTTGATTTCTGTAAGCCATAAAATTACCCAAGTGCTTTTACCTTGAAAAATCTATTTTTAAGAATAGCTGCAACTTACACTCACATGTACTCCTTGATATGCTTAACTGAAGCCTTACCATTTTTGCTTGTGAAAATTTTCTTAACAAATGATTTGGGTTTTATTTAATGCGACATTTTAAGTTGTAAGTGATCAGCATGCTATCTCTTCTTAACTTATACCTCAATATCTTTAATTTATTAATCTGCCTTATTGCCATGAAAATAGTGGTGATGCAATGAATAATGACCTCTTGATTTAGATGTATTTAGTTCCTATTTGTTTACATCAGAGATTGCTGATTCTTGCATAATATTATGTGTAGGTTGTGTCTAGATATTGGGAAAGGAATGATTTAAAGGGGGCCATTAGTGCTATGCAAAAGATGGCTGATCATGCTGTAAGTGATTTTATTCAATTATACATTTCTCATTCTTTCAATATATTCGATGTGAAAGCAAATATTTGTTTTCTATTATTTTTCTTTTGAGGAGCCTGTCATCTGTTTTCCATGTGCTGTAACTGCAGGTCCTTGCTGATGTAATGAGCATTGTGACACAGAAAATTGACATTGTGACATTGGATATTTGCACTTGTCTTCTCCCTCTTCTGACAGGTCTGCTTGAAAGTGACATGGATAGGTAAGAAGATTGTGATATGTTCTTGTTTTCCTGGTATTATTCCGCTAGTCGACTCCCCCTTTTGCCAATTTATAATTTTTCTGTTATTGCATGAACAATTAACATAGAATTTTGTATTGGTTGCACTGCAGACTGCATCTTCAAAGATAGAGTAGTATCATTGTTTAAGCGTTAACCTACAAATATGTGATCAAAGTTCACTGGAAACTGCTTTGCTGTGATACAAATTCGACTTTAACTTGGCCATATCCACATCTTACTAGTAACGGAAACAGTTGAAATATTTAAGTTGTACTCAAACTTACCATTATCATTATTATCATAAAGCTGTGGATACTAGCAAGCCAAAATTGTATTCGTTATGTTTTATAAGGTTATCATTCCTCTGGAAGAACAAAAGGATGGGATGTTAGGGATCACTGAGTGGGAAGATTTGACCCAATTGCTGTTGTCAAGCATTAAAATTGTCCCCATGCTTGTTCACCATGCTTGTCCATGCCCTCTACTAGAGTTCAGGGTCATACTGTTGCTTATTAAAAGAAAAAAGAGTTTGAAGTTTAATAACTTCAAACTCTTTTTCGATGCAGAACAAGGACTATGCTTTAAGAAAGGTGTAATTGGAAAATTAGGATTGGGACAAGGAAGAAAATTTAAAATATGCAAAAAGGAGCCAAGGATTGAAAAAGATATATCTATGGAATGAATCAGTTCTCTTGAAATCCACAGAAAGGTTTTGAAATTCCAAGTATTTTCTTTGTATATATTTTAAAGTCTATAGTTCCTTTATTGATCTAGGTTTTGAAAAATGGAGCTGACTCTAGTTGTCATTATCTTAGCTTGACTTTTAAGTTTTTTTACATGAAGTACAATTGGGAAGTTGTTTCATATTTTAATTACCTGACATACTATCATCATCTTCCGTGAATTTTAAAATTAAATTACAATAATTGTAGATTGGTATGGTTTGAGGTGGTGGAATTTTAACAGTTTGCCCAATATTAGGCATTTAAGCATCTCTTTGGACATACTGCTTAAGCTCGTCAGAATATTTGGTTCTATGATCTATTCGACATTTTCTGCATCAACATCCGTTGGTATTGATATTGAGGCAGAGCAAAGGTTCATCCAGATTCATCTTTTTGATGTATTTGTTCATGTTTTTAGATGGGAGAATATTGATTCAAGTTACATGCATCCTAATACTTAAATTGTATCATAGGATGGAGAGGTGCAATCTCTGCTTTGTAGAGCTTGAAAAAGTGAAGTGCTGCTTGCCTAGTCTAACTAGGTTGGTAATTTAATTATTTTATGATCTGATTGTTATTTTTTGCATATTTTAAAAAGTAATGATGGAGATTTAATTTTTTATTTTGTTCTTTCATTCTCATTTTTTGCTGTAGAAGAGTGGGTTGTGTTGCGAAATCTGCTCAAGAGTTGAATTTAGCACTTCAAGAAGTTTCATGACTGACGATTCGTTCTGAGTGGAAATGCTTACTTGTTTATGACCATGCGTGGCTTAAACTCTTACTGTGTTGTTCTGGCGGAGAAGTTTGCGAAATATAAAGAATTGATCTGTCCTCCTGCAAAGAGCCAATGTCTTGATGTCTTCTATGGCCCGGATCCTCCATGTACATGCTAAGTGGAGGCATTAACTACTAGTTGATTCAACTAAATTGACTGGAAACAAAGACTAATAGTACCCACCTGCTGTTGGTTGCTGCACAGTTTTTGCAACTATCAACTCTACCTGGTTGGCAAGAAGAATTTATATTCACTCTAACCCCAATGTGTAGCTCACCGGATGGATGTAACTTTTGTTTGTGTATTTGATCTAATTATTGTTTTCACATATACAAATGTGTCAAACGATATGGACTCTCAACCAATTGAAATCTTAAAATAGAACAAGCTCAGCTTTTATTTAGCACGCAGTGTTGGGTAACATCACATTATCCGTTCCAATGACTGACATGGAAAGTAAGCGCAAACAGCAGCTAATCAGCTTGACAAGTTATGTTTATATTAAAAGATTGGGTGAGTTTGCACAATAGAAGAGCTGTAGATGATGAGGTTTTCGCTTTCACGTGAAATTCATATTAATCCCCATAATTTAGAACGTTTTAATTATGGATTGAGCTTGTTATTGACACGATAGTCTCATTGGATCAGTTATCAGTTATAATGATCATAATATTATCAAAATCAGTTCTGTTTTCATCGTTAATCTTCTAACATCGTTGCTTTTTTTCATTAATTTTATTTGGGTTACTTAATTATTAAAATTGATGTGGAAAAGTGCCGGCCCCACACACCGGGCTTTGCAAATTTATAAATTTTTATTTT
>JANLJB010002982.1:8370-23382 GCA_026212285.1 Bursera cuneata
TTTAAGTTCAAGACTACAAGGAATGTCTTCCTTTTCTTTTCTTTTTCTGGTCTAAACTTTTTTTTAATAAAAAAAAAAATCATAGATTCTCAAATTTAAATATTTGTGTTGACCCAAAAATATTACGTAATGAGTGATCCTGTATTGTAATATTTTTCACACACTATTTGATAGTTATTAATTTTTTTACTCTATTGATAAAAAGAGTTGCTGAATTAGCGTTAAAAAATATATTTTTTAACTTTTATTTTTCACCCATAAATTATAGTAAATCAATGACTATCAAATAATGTGTGAAATTAAATAAAAAAATTAAGTCGCAATAGCCTGACCCATTAGCAAGATGTATAAATAAGATATACATATAGTAGATGTACGAAAGATTTTTCCTAGTTTTGAAAGTTATATGAATATTCTCATTTTTATATTATATTTTGATATTATGTTTGTTATTTGTATTTTTACTTGTTTCATAATCATACTAATTCAATTTTTATTTTGAATTAATGATTATATAAATGANTATTTACTATTGAAGCCTAAACATTAAAAAAAAAAAAAAGTTTCTAATTGCTTCTTGAATCTTGACTCTTGGTTTTAGCCAAAATGTGAATCAAAGTCTAATTTATTATTGAAGGCTCATAACGTATAATTTCATGATTCATTGTAGCCGCAATAAAGCGCCCACTGAAATGGAATGCAGCTTCCATAAAAAGGTTCAAAGATGAGTGATACCAACCTTTAAGCAAAGCTTTTGGTTTAGCCAGCTTTCAGTGTATTGAAATGTTTCTCCAATCAATAGCAAACACGTGTCTTAAGTTTTCTCATTCGGGATTGCGATTGGACTGTCCAAGTAAATGGTCCAATCCACCATGGTTTCATGTGCAGTAAATCATGGTGATTGTGATCACGCTTTGGGTTGGATTTGAACGTTTCTATGTGGCCGATCATCTAAACAGATGTTCTGATAGAGAAAGCCCATGCCTACAAGTCTATTCAATTTCAACATTTTCTTCCCCACAACAAAAACGGGTATGGACCCCTTGACGATATCTTCCAACGTCTGAAATCTTTTCCTTGAACAAAAATTTCCCCATTTCAGTTGTAAGAAAAAGAAAAGAGAGTTGAATTTCGCCAATCTTGTAATTTTTCATAAATGAAACATGCTGAGTGTTACAAAACCATTTAATATAAAAGTTGACTACTTTGAGGTCTACGTGTTTCACTTAAATAACCCAATTTGAGGAAGGCCTTTGAAAAATAACCAACCTTCTGATTTTTTTTTAATTTATCTAAATAAACTTAGATAAATAATAATTATACCCTAACAAGTCAAAATGACTGTTCGACAAGTCAAAATGATGGTTCGATAAGTCAAATAATAGTCTGACGAGGTAAAATAGCTGTCTGATGAGCTGAAATGATTGTCTGACGTATCAAATGATGGTCTAGCGAGTCAAATTATTATTCGATGAGTTAAATGATGGTTTGATGATCCGAAATGACTATTCGACGAGTCCAAATGACTGTCCAACAATCTGAAATGATTGTCTAACGAGTCCAAATGTTTGTCCGATGAGCCAAAATGACGGTTCGATGAGTCAAATGACTATCTGACGAGTCAAAATAATTATTCATCGAGCCAAAATGACTATTCGACAATTCAAATGACGATCCGGTGAGTCAAATGATTGTCCAATGAGTAAAATGACTATCTAGTAATCTGAAATGACTGTCTGATGAGTGGAAATGATTATCCAAAGAGTCGAAAAGACTATATAGTGAGATGAAATGACTATCTGATGAGTTGAAATAATTGTCCAAGGAGTCGAAGAAACTATCTAGTGAACCAAAATGACTGTCCGACAAACCAAAATGATTGTACGATTAATTTTTTTAGTAATTTGTCCAATTGGAAAGTGTTAGATTAGAGAAGATATGTTTATGTATTACATATGGAAAGATATAATGGTCATAAAACTAGAAATGTGTAGAAAAATAAAAAAAAATAAGGAGGTTGGTTATTTTTTAAAGACCCCCTAATATATGGCTATTTTAGTTAATTCCCCCTTTTAATTTTTAATAAATGAAACACGCAGAGTGTTACAAAACCATTTAATATAAACGTTGAATACCTTCAGGTCTACATGTTTCACTTTTCTTATTTTTATAAACAATCCAGATCGTATGTTACGACTAGAATATTAGATGGGTGGGACTGGGTCATTTTGATTATGAGTAAAGTCTAAATATTTTCGCATTGGAGAGGAGCTTTCAACTTTCATCAACATGAAAGAAATGTACTCTGATCAGCAGAATATTTATGTTGATAATTAAGGTAGTCAGCATTGTATCTGCCTTCGGCTATGGCTTTGGCTTGTCAAGAATCAAGGCAGCAACTTTCAGAGACCCCGTGAGGGCGTGATGTCGAAGGGTCGGGCGTGAAATCTGGGACCCATAAGCATGGATGGATTGAATCCTTCCACGCGCATCATCGTCGCTGGATGGGTGGATTGGATACTCATCATACGGTAATGCGGTGTGTGTAAGCTGGAGTCTCTGTTTTATCAATCTTCCTAAACAAATTTGTTAGTTTTACACTCGACTTAATAGTTATACGGGAAAAATAAAAATTTTTAAATAAAACTTTAATTTATATATTTTAAAAAAAAACTTGCAGTAACATTTCTGAAATAACTTTAGTCAATTTTAATTTATGAAAATATTAAAGGTGTCGATATAAATTTATCTTTTGAGGTTGTATACAGTGTAGTGCTTATTACCAAAACCCTCCATAGTAACCCTTCTTATAAAATTGTCACTTCATCTGTTTGTTCCATTTTCTTTCTGATAGAAATTAAGAATTATCTTGAATTTTTAAATGTATATTTAATAATAAATGTACATTTTCATTTTTATCGGGGACATATGGCCCCTGTCAAAATTGTAGCTCCACCACTAGAGAGAAAGCCTTGTTGGCTCAATTTCAATTCAATGAGAATATTTTACTATTTTAGAACCAAATCAATCAAATTTATAGCCTGGTTGGTTGCGGCTTCTGAGTGGGGGGCCGTGGCGTGGGGGCGAACATGTGGATTGATAGCTTCTAAATTCTAATGTTATATCGATTCTTCATCCAATCATACCTCCCTTAGTTAGGCAGTCAAGTACCATACGAAAGCTTATGTCCTTATCATTGTATGGTGAAATTACTGGATGCCACGGCATGGCAGGAAAAAAGCATGCAAAGACTTTGAAAATTTATATATAGCCATGAAAAAAGCATACACTACATGTCAAACTTTTGAAGGACAAGGTGATACTTGTTTTAAACATCGTTGACGAGCAATCTGCTTTGAAACATTTTATTATTGAAAGAATTTGTTGATAATTAACATATTTTTGTGAATAAAAAGCATTTTATATTGTTTTCAAGAAGCCTCTTCAGTCAAGAAAAACCATGTTAATTACAGTTTAAAGAAGCATTGAACAAATAATTTTCTCACTAAGACCTTTTTGCAAAGTGCATTAGAGAGAGATTATTATCTGAAAACATCTACTACAAAAACATTTCGAATTCCATCCAGAATAGCGTCCAAGGTAAATCTCTTCGATCTTCATTTTGAAGCCGTGTCCTCCCCCTTTTCGCAAAGCGTTGCTCTGAAAAGCTGAAATTTGCGGTGGCTTTATGACCAGCTAGGTCCTCGTTTTGAGTCAAACAGAGCTTCTGACAAAGCTCTAGCAGTCAAGCTTCGCTAGTAATAATAGTTACTTTCTAGTCTCTTCTGCATATTGAAATATGAGTGTGTTACCAAAGACTGAATCCTTGCTCTCTATACCTATAAATTTAAGTTTTTAAGAAAGTGACAGTTTAATATAACATTAGAAAGTAAGAAAGTGATTCTATTTTTTTTTTACTTTTTGTAGAATAACGTCAATATTCTTGAACAACTTGGAGCTGGGTCTTCCTTTCGACTGTTACGGATACGAAATATATGAGAAAAATTGAATTCAATAGTCAACTGCTTATATAAATAGGATCGACTACGGATTCGAATCATAGCACGTGCTTTCATAAAACTGTATGATTATCCCAATCTAAATCAAGCAATTTGCATTAGAAAACAAATCTCTTCGTAAAAAAATAATGGATGTAAGTGTGTATGGTTTAAAGAAGACTTCATAGGCCCAAATTGATCCCATCTACCTATTGATATCTGAAAGAGAAATTGCTTCGGTGATAGTTAATAAGCACTTCCTAGTGCCTTCTATTTTGTCTGCCGCCAATATTACAAATGGCTGTGTGGCCCAAGAAGCTGTTGTATTTATCTCATCACTATTTATACAAGGGCTGCTATGTTCTATCCACAGCCTAATTTGATACAATGATATAGATATTAACACCTTCCCTCCCAAGCATCTCTATGATTGACCACCTCTACAGAGAGATAAAACATGTTTCAACACGAGCAGCCATGTCATTTTGCTGCAAGAAAATTACAAATGCAGGATTATTTACATTCTGAACCACATTCAAACTAAATTCGAACCTCAGACTATCTTATCAAACATAATCAATACAATGTATTGGAAATTTGCATCAACTATGTCTATGCCTAACTGATATGTGCAGCACAATCTATTAGTATACTGAATACCAAATCTGAAGCGTTTCTTTTTTTCCCAGTTGGTTCTAAACGCATAACATAAAAAAGTAGTATAGAACATGTGGCCATTTTAACTTAATAGAGGCTTCTCAACTTGGAACTCGCTTTCATAGTCATCGGAGTAACCTTCTCTTCCTTTAGCCCACAGCACAAAGTAGAGACCGGTGAACATGAGGAACATGCCAGCAAGACTGCATTTAACCAGTGATTGTTTTCAAGTTAATAAGTGCAGTCACAAAGCCACAGAAACGGATTTAGCTATAAAATGCATGCATATAAAAGTAGTAGAAGGACATAGAAATTGTAAATGATTATTAAAAAAGTTGTTTCTGGACAGTATTGGTAACCATCCATATAAAAGTTGTAACGGGGTATATATCATTTACAATTTTTATATGTCCATTTACAACTTTGATATGCAACAATGTATGGTAGATTGACTCAAAACAGAATCATTGGATATAAATGGTACTAGCTAATAATTTAACATACCTTCCTATGTCAATGCTGTCTCCTAAGGTAACAGCAGAGAGAACAACTGAGATTACTGTCGCAATTGGGTTAAATACGGACACAAGAACTGGCCCTCTTCTCTTCATTGCCCAGCCACAGAAGCTTACACCAAATCCACCAATGATACCTATCTGTTCATCCGAGTCAAGTAGCAAATTTTGGTTAACATCATAATAGAATGTTAATGTATCAACAACATTTCTCTTGACAAAAAAATGGGATTCAACATGTAGAGTTGAGTTATGAGAAAAAGATAGTAATACTACCAAGAAAAAAAAGCCAATTGTATCGACCAAGCCCAGAAATTGCCACCCCAAATCCAATTTGTGATCTTGAAGCAACTGTAGAGCTGCAGTTATAATCACTCCAATCAATGATGTTATCGCACACAAGGAAATTGGCGCTGGAAAATCACCCAGAGTTGTAGCCTGTGTTTCAACAAATTAAATTATTAACAAAAAAAGGCTAAAATTGTATCTAAATTTCTCAAATTATTTTCAGAAGCACCTGCAAGACCACATTGCTTGATAAAATAAAGACTGCTGCCAAGAGATACATGGAACCGATGATCTTTTCCACGTCAAAGATCATCACTTTTGAGGCAGATAATTGTTCAGCCTCTTTTACTGGTGTAGTGCTGTGCATTAGGCTCATTGTAAGGGCCCCTATAACACACAATACTGTTCCTAGAATCTTTATTTTGCTGTACAAGCAACTTAGCTTAACCTTCTCTAACCTGCATGAACATTGCAAATTTATGTAAGTGCAACAAACGGGTGCGGTGTAGTTCAATTGTCATGGTCATCTTTAGATGTTCTTTCCTTACTTCATATTTTCTCATTTCAGTTTCTAATTCAAGATTTCTTTGGCAATCATCTGATCTAGAAACGAAAATTAGCTACCCCATTATAGTTTCAAAGATGTATTCTTGTTGCACAACTCTACATATCTTTCTTTGCAAATTTTGTTGTAGAAAGTTAGGTTTGATACCTAAAAGTCCAAGCAATGATGAAAATGAGCCCTGGAGCAAGGTTTGGCATGGCTGTTGCCATTGCTGGTGAAGTTAATTGGATTCCCTTGAGAAACAGAGTCTGGAATAATGTAACCCTGAAAAAAAGAAAAGTAAAAAAAATTTACGCCCACTACTCCACTTCTACTTCTCCATTCTTTTTGACCTTTTGAGAATGATTTGTCTCATTCCTCTTGTGACCAAATACTATTTAAATTTAAAACTATGGTTAAGTGAAACAGAAGTTAAATTTATAACCAATTCTTTACATACACTTCAGTTCGTGAAATTAATTTACTTTTTAACTAACGAAAATGCCTTGAAATAACATCATTTTTTTTTTGGCTTTATATCGGTATCAGCAAAGGCATAACTGGCCAATGACAAGGATATAACCCTTTTAAAGATTCAAAAAAGAAAAAAAAAAAAAAATTTGAATCTTTCACTTTCACTATTGGACGTAAGAGATGACTAGATGTCAACATTAGTGTGAGTTTTAATAATAAACCTTTTCCTAAAATGGAAATAATCACGAACCATGTATCTTTTTTTTTTTTTTTGGAGAAAACAAAAGAAAAAAAAATCGTTTATCTGAACAAAAAGGACAAAAATTTGTGAGATAATAACTCTTTTCGTGGTTAATTTCCATAAATTTGTAAGCTCAATTTAAGTGATATCTAGATACCTAAAAAATCTCATGTCCCCCAGACCCAAATGTTTCCAGCATCATTTTTGAGGAGAAAAGAAATGTTGATTAAAGGGGAAAAAAAAAAACCATTATAATGATTGATGAATACATACAAAAATATATAACTTCAGCAAAATATGCGATGCCTGTGCTGCTGATTTATGAGACTAAATGATAATTAATAAGCAACCCAGAAAAACAACCATGTATGCACATCATCTGATACATATTTGATCATAATCTAAATTCAAATCACTATAAAAAATTATGTAAAAATACCGTTGACTTACCCTCCAAAGGAGATTAAAACTAGCTGCAAGATCAACTTCAAACTGAATTTCTCAGGCCAGCTTTTCCTGAAACAAGAACGCCAATCAAATGGAAAGCTAGAGAGAAAAATAGAGATACAAAAAGAACAAACCTTTCAAAGCAAACAGCAATAGGAGAGAGGACGAGGAAGGTGGCCAAGGTTGACAAAAGAACAATGGTGAGAGGGCTGATGCCAAGAGACATAACGTAACTCATCAAAACAGAGTTCCCTGCATACACAAATTGCACTGCAATCAAGCCTCCTACTATTACTGCGTTTTCAACCGCTTCTGGCTTCATATACCAAGCCATCCTCAATCGTCTACCGGGAGAAAATGTCCAAGAGGTTTGGTATTCAAATTCTCCCAACAATGCCCTGATATAGAAAACTTAATTTTCTCTGCTTTCTTGGGTGAACGTTTTTAACCTCTGCTCTTTCCCCCTATTTTTATGCCGCCTTTCGAATTCATTTCCGGCTATACATGCAAGTTCAAACTTGGTTTTTCTCTATTTCTGTTCGGGTACTTTTGTTATTTTCTTCAATAGCATTTTTATTTTTCTTCCATTGTTTTTAATTAGCTTTTCATTTTTCATTATTAGGTTTGAAAAATTAAAACACTCTCAGCTAACATTCGCGTGGCTTTCCTACCAGTCTTCTCCTTGTCATTCGCATCAGGGAGATTCTGTATTGTCTTTATTTATCGGAGGCTCTTGCACAAAGTTAGGTAGGTCCGTAGCTTGTCTTCCACAATTATTTTCTCATATTTACATCTCCTCCTTATACGTATTATCATTTTCACGAATTTTATTTTTGATCCTTACGTGTTTTAAATTTATTTATATCATGAAAATCGTGAGTATTATTAACGATATGAAAATACAATCAAAATTACATTAAAAAAATGGAAAATTTGACTGTGTTCCAAAAATGAAATTAGAATCTATAAGGGCAAGCTACACCGCTACCTAACCCAAGTACTGGAAATTGGTAAGTTGTCATCTTGCATTCAATGTTAGGGTTAGAATTACAAAGACTATTCATGACTTTATAATAGCTGTACCTACCAGTGTGATGAAGAAATTCAAGCACTAGGGTTATACAGATTGCAACAAAAGGTCATTAAAGAGTTTTGCAGATTTAGGTTCCGGAAACGTGTGGACTGTGGACTGATTATGCGCCACTTACCAAATGTGTGATGCCCATTTCAATCACATCAAGATATGTAATTCTTAAAAATATGGTTGGGTTTTGGTCTAACTAAAGCTCTTAACAACGAAAGAAAGTCCTTCGTCTAGTGCAGCCATTCAATCTTGAGGTGCTGTAATAGCACGTGCTCTAGGATTAGACAACCGCATCTGCATGCCCTTAACAATGGGACTGTAGTCTGTGTAGAGAAGGAATGACAGCTTTGGCTAGCGGAAGTCTGATGAGCTTGAGCGTAGCACCAATTAAGGTGGCCGTTGTATTATATAATAAGATAAATATTGACCAAAAACGAAAAAGGATAAATTTTATGGAAAACAAAAAGAAATAGGAACTTCTAAGCCTAAAATTTAAGTTTGAAAATTTTACCTAGAGGCATACAATAAATATCAGAAATCTAAACTTTGAAAAGAAATAAGAATTCAATTATGAAAAAATAAATAAATGTTATTAAATGAAGCCTTGATTAAAGGTGTAGCCGGCTCTGGTAACCAATTTTGATGTAGAATAACGGTACGATCGTAGTTTTTGCTAAGCTATCTATGCAAAGAACTCTAATCCGGGGAGTCCAAAATTACCTACCGACAGAAAAGCAGACCATTGCCCTGTTATCAAATCATGTTATTCGCAAAAGTAGTCACATTGGTAACAATGTTGTTAACAATTCAACTCGAAGAACAAATACTGAATTATGGTCCACAGTTCTTGACCTAGGTGGCGCCAACACTGAGTTCATACCGGATGGCTATGCCCTGGCACACCTGTTTCGGGCCTCCACTGAACTGGGCTCGGACTCTTATTGCCAACAGCTTCACAGCTACGCTACAAAATCTGCGTTTGTCTCCGACGTGTTTGTTGCCACTGCTTTAATTGGGTTTTATAGAAAAACCGACTCCTTGCGTGACGCTCACAGAGTGTTTGTTGAAATTCCTCAACCAAGTGTGGTTTCTTGGAATTCTCTTATTTCTGGTTATGTGCAGAGTGGTCGATATCGTAAGGCGCTAAGCTTGTTTCTTGAACTTGACAGGGGTAGTGAAGCTTACGCTGACGCCTACTCGTTCACTGCGGCTTTAGCCGCTTGTGGCCAACTGGGTATGTTGCAGTTAGGCGCGTCAATTCACTCTAAGATTTTTAAATGTGGCCTGGAAGGTGGTCTCGTTGTTGCGAATTGCTTGATTGATATGTATGGAAAATGTGGGTCTGTTGAAGATGCAATCCGGGTTTTCGAGGAGATGATTAATAAGGATGTTCTTTCTTGGAATTCAATTATAGCAGCAACCGCCAGAAATGGATATCTTGAACTAGCCTTCGGTTTCTTCCATCAGCTTTCTAATCCTGATACAATCTCGTATAATGAACTGATTGATGGCATTGCTCAGTTTGGCGATATAGAAGATGCCATTAAGATTTTATGGAATATGCCAAACCCAAGTTCATCTACATGGAATTCGATTTTGACAGGTTACGTTGACAGAAATCGAGCTCCCGAAGCTCTAGACTTTTTATGTAAGATGCAGTCAAAGAATGTTAAACTGGATGAGTATACAATCTCAATTATTCTGAGAGGTATTGCTGGTGTCTCAGCTTTAGCATGGGGAATGTTAATCCATTGTTGCACTGTAAAGCAAGGTTTGAATGCTTCAGTAGTTGTAGCGAGTACTTTAATTGACATGTACTCCAAATGTGGAAAGGTGAAGGCTGCTGAATCAGTGTTTGGATTGCTACCAAAAAGGAATTTGATAACTTGGAATACACTGATCACCGGCTATGCTCGCAATGGTGATTCAAGTAAAGTGATCCAGCTTTTTGAGCAATTGAAATTGGTAAGGGATTTGAAACCTGATGGGATCTCATTTCTAAATGTATTGGCTGCATGTTCACATAATGAGGTTCCATTGGATAAGGCAACTCAGTACTTTGAATCAATGATAAGGGATTACAGTATAGAGCCAACAGTTGAGCACTGTTGTTCTATGGTTCGGCTTTTGGGACAAAGAGGAGAGGTGCGGAGGGCGGAGAGAATGATATATGAACTTGGTCTTGGGTCATGTGGAGTAGTTTGGAGAGCTTTGCTAGGTGCTTGTGTAGCTTTTAGGGAATTGGAGGTTGCAAAGATTTCAGCTGCAAAGATGATCGAATTGGACGGCGACAATGATTTTGTTTATGTTATGATGTCGAACATATTTGCATGCCATGAAAGATGGAGGGAAGTGAGCGTACTGAGAAAGTTTATGCGAGAGAGAGGGCTGAGGAAAGAAGCTGGCTGTAGTTGGATTGAGGTGGAGGTGGAAAATGTCACTCCATATTCATCCATTACAAAATGAAGAGGTTGCATGCTTGACAAATAAGATTTGAGGCAGGAACCTTTGTAATCAATCTTGGTTAATCCTCACCAACTGAAATTGGAAAAGAGAGATTTCTCGCGGAAGAAAAAGTTTCCATAATTTTGACCAACACTTGAGGAGCCTTCTTTGGATGGCATTTTGCTAACAGACTTCTCTTTGTATCAAGGCATACCAGATTCGTTCATAATGTTTTTCCAGCACATTTTAACTTCAACTAGTAATTAGCAAAGATGTTAAGGGCGTTATAAAAGAAAAATTGTAGACATTTGGCAAATCATACAGACAGGAGTATTATTATACAGAACAGAATGGTATAATTCTTATTTCTCCGAAACAATATCTTATCTCCGTCAGACCAAAATTTTATTCAGTCAAACTGCTTTTCAAGGTTCGAGCAGTATAACATTAATTAATGAAGACTTTTCATGTCTCGAGCTAAAAAGATACCGCTGCTCCAATCAGCCAAAGAAAATCCTAGTCATTGTGATATCCTCCAACTGGTCACCTTGGAACTGAAAGACCAAACTCTATAAGAACACAATGCAAAGATTTAAGTGAGAAGAATATGTAAGTCAAAAAGAGGGGAGAAAACAAAATAAAAGCAATAGCATTCAATCTCAAGTAACAAAAATACTTCTCTTAGTAATGCAAACTCAACTGATTCAAATGTGATATAAGTTAAAACTAGCCCCAGTTTCCTTAACATTTATACAAATGTATGGTTTGACACATATCAAGTAATCCAACTCAATTCATTACATAGATTTTCAAATTCTTTCTACTTATAGCAATGAAGCATAGATGACATTGCCCACCTCCAAAACAGCATACAAGTCTCACGTACCATCAATTCCATCTGGGAGAAGAGCAGTTGTGTTACCAGAGTATTCTAATCACTTGTAAATGAATAATTTTGTGTACATAAATTCAAGCCAAAAGGTTTGTATTCAACAACACAATTCTTCCCTTAAACTTAGCATTTGAGCACTTCAAACTCAATATGTCTTCTGCGATTTTAAGTTATTAATACAATGAGACAGGTTTCATTTATTGCAATATTCATCGCACATACAGGCTACAAAAAATGGAAAAAATATATAAACATAGAAAAATACCATGTTGTAGATAGAGTCTACCCACAAAAAATAGGTGCCTAACACAGGACTAACTAAATATTGACAGCTAAGAACTAAATGTAAATACCAAATATCTAATTTACCATTTGACAACACAATATGTGCCAGACAAGAAAACCAAGATTGGTTACTAGCAATCGACAAGTACAAACACTAAAAAGATAGCACAAAAGACAGTCAGCAAGGCCAAAAACAAAGGGAACTCAAACATATTACTAATCACATTTAGTGGCCGCCTTGTGCCTTCTTCTTTCCTTACTTTCTTCTTCTTTTTTTTTTTTAAATAAATTTAGAGGATGGGGGTATAATCAACAAAAAATCAGACTAAGAATGAGATGTGCCTCCATTCTGATATCACTGAAAATTTCAAGACAACTAAGAGAGAACTAATAGTTTCGTACTTGATAATGATGCAGTGGGCATAATTGACAGGTCCTGCAAATCCCAATCTATTTCTTATGTGCCTGCAGGAACCAAATTCTCCTGTTAGATAGAATTAATATACCCGATCAAAGCACTTTCACCCCAGTTTATTGTCCAATGTGTTCTCCTCATAATATGCATCTCACTAACACTGAAAACACCAGATTCCAACACACAAAATTTCTGATAAGACTCCCAGGCTACAGTGTATCTTTCAACATTCCAACTTTTCGATTTCGGATAACCTAGACACTTGTTAGTGAAAGCTTCAACTTCATCAACTATAAGGAACCCACAAATTTAATGAATGAAGCCTAAAAGTGAAAGTAATTAACATAGTGAAAATGTTCTTCGTAATTTCAAAGACATCAACATATTAAAATAAAAATAAAAAATCAACTATGTAAACAAGAAAAAAAGAATTTGACGAAATATTTTAGTACGAACAATTTAGGCAAAGCAAAAAAGCTACTCACAGTCAAAAAGAGAAAAAAGCAAGTACTAGAGGCCGGGAGAGGTGCAGCAGAGTGTACCCTGAGAAAGTGCTCGGCAGCTCTTCGATGCTGTGCTCAGACATGAGGTCATCCTTGCTGCCGCCACCACGCTGTGCAGCGGCAACAGCGACTGCACGCATCCCAATTCAGACGGAGATCTATCGTGATAAAAAGGAATTAAAAAAAAAAAACAAAGAATTCATATTTAATATTGTTTATAAGAATGATGGAGCACCTGGATAGAGAAAAGCGGCGAATAGGAGAGGAAGAGGTTCTGGTGGGCAGAGGGAATGCAGAGGCGGCAGCGGATCTGGTGGTGGTAGATTTAGAAGCGTTGGATCTGATGGCGGATTTGACGAACGACAGAGATGCCCCACGAGTAAATCTGCTACAAGAAGACGCCATTGCAGAATTGTTACTCAATGAAGCAGTGAACTATTGGAATTAAGGCTCTACAAACGCAAGGGTTTAGGGTTTTAGCAGAACCGAGTGCGTGCCCGTCAGGGTTAAATGTCGGGTCGTAAGTTCAAGTTTCAAACGACTCGACCCGATTATTTGGAAAATTCTGAAAACACTTTTGCAAAGTTACTATTAGACTACGTTTTAATTTATATGTATTATATAAAATATTTTATTTGTTATATAATATTAATTTAACTTAATCTAACTCGAATCCAATTCAAACTCGATCTGAACTATTTAAATCAACATAATTAATTAACCTGGTTAACCTGAAAAATTGATCTGAATTATTTATGTTAACCCGACCCATACCACCCCTACTAAAATAAATCAATTGTAATATAATACTTAAATAAACAAATAATTTTCAATATCATGGGTCATATGCTATTTCTAGACATAATTTTATATTTTGAAAAATAATAATAATAACATAGTTATTATCTCATATAATTATTAGTGTCTTACCTAGAGTTTGACAATTTTTTTGGCGATAAATAATTTTTTAAGCCATTGAGAAATAAAGGGCATGTAATTGGAGTTTTGAATTTGTTTAGGCACTAAATTATAATGAGCACTTGAGTTTTTGGTAAAACATTGCATATTCTCGAAACATATACCAATATAATATTAAACAAAATTTGAAAAATCCAATTAAAACTTCAAATTGAAAAAAAAAAAAGGGTATTATTAAAAGCTATTAAACAAACTTATTTGACTTTAATATAATTAATAAAAGGTGAAAGGTTTTAATATAAGTTTTATTCATTTTAATTAAATTTTGATATCTATTTAAGATTCATATTGTTTTTTTATGTGTCAAATGATATATCAAACATGTGATATTTGTTTATGAATGTCAAGATGACATGGTCAGCAAT
The DNA here is from genome assembly GCA_026212285.1 of Bursera cuneata. NCBI lineage: Eukaryota > Viridiplantae > Streptophyta > Magnoliopsida > Sapindales > Burseraceae > Bursera > Bursera cuneata. The sequence goes on from JANLJB010002982.1 coordinate 22,502, forward strand.
GGCCAATACTGTTGTGGGTTAGGCCGGACCAATTTCTTGAAAAAAAAAAAAAAGTTTATTAGTTACAAAATTATTTTTGTATTAATTTACAAACAAATGAACATCTATTTACCAAATTGTTATAAATTTTAAGTCATTTTCTCTTTCTCGTGCCATCCTTCATATAAACTTTTATTTTCTCTAATATTTTACTCCCTTCAAAATTTTAAGTTTTTATTTCTTACCACCTTTTATCACTTAATCCATAAATCATACGTTTTGTTTCGTAAGATTTTTTTTTTTCATTATGAAAGACCATATAAGCTTAGATTAAAAATGTATGATTCAAAATCTCAAAATAGTTATTTTAAAATTATAGATTTACGTAATATTTTAAGAGGTTTGATTTTTTTATCTTTCAACTTTTATTCCTGAAATGTTCAATTTCATTATAATTATACATAATATATTGATGTTAATTATCGTTTTTGTTAAGCAATTCTTATTTTATGTTTAAAAAAATTGATATTACAAGAGATAAAATAAGGCGAAGTGTTCTCTTAAATATAAATTTTTGTTATTAATAAAATTTTGTAATACAGTCTTCATTTACTTAAAATAATAATTTAGTCCAACACTATACCAGTGATGATTAGTGATATGATGATGTCATATCATTTGACAAATTATCTAAAAGTAATATTAGGGATAATTATTTAAATTTTAAGAATAATTGTAATACTCTATATTTAACATTTGGAAATTTCATTCAATTTCAATTTGACTTCAATCTCACGAAAAGATTTAATGTGCACTTCAATTTTGGCTCAACTTATTGGAGGGGAAACCCCGTATTTTAGTGGCTAGAATTATTTAGTCAATTGCAGATGGAGACGTAAAAA